>SJYA01008944.1:0-15680 GCA_006410615.1 Neotragus moschatus
TTCCACTGTTTCCCCATCTATTTGCCATGAAGTGATGGGACCTGATGCCATGATCTTAGTTTTCTGAATATTGAGATTTAAGTCAACTTTTTCACTCTCCTCTCTCACCCTCATCAAGAGATTCTTTATTGCATCTTCACTTTCTGCCATTAGAGTGGTATCATCTGCATATCTGAGGTTATTAATATTTCTCCTGCCAATCTTGATTTCAGCTTGTGCTTCATCCAGCCCCACATTTTGCATGATGTACTCTGCATAGAAGTTAAATAAGCAGGGTGACAGTATACAGCCTTGATGTACTCATTTTGCAATTCTGAACAATTGATCCGTGTCCAGTTTTAACTGTTGCTTCTTGACCTGTATATAGGTTTCTCAGGAGGCAGATAAGGTGGTCCAGTATTCCCATCTCTTAAAGAATTTGCCAGTTTGTTGTGATTCACACAGTCAGTGGCTTTAGCGGAGTCGATGAAGAAGTAGTAGATGTTTTTCTGGAACTCTCTTGCTTTTCCTATGATCCAACATAGCAATTTGTTCTCGAGTTGCTCTACCTTTTCTAAATCCAGCTTGAACCTCTGGAAGTTCTCAGTTCACGTGCTGTTGAAGCCTGGCTTGAAGGATCTTGAGCATGATCTTGTTAGCATGTGAAATGAGCACAAATGCATGGTAGCTTGAACATTTTTTGGTATTGCCAATTTTGAGGACTGGAATGAAAACTGACCTTTTTCCAGTCCTGTGGCCACTGCTGAGTTTTCCAAATTTGCAGGCATATTGAGTGCAGCACTTTAAAGAGACTACCATATGATCCAGCAAACCCACTTCTGGGTACATATTCGAAGGAAATGAAAACAAGTTATCAAAGAGGTATCTGCACTCCCATTTCTACTACTGCAGAATTTATAGTAACCAAGATATGAGAAAACCTAGCTGTCTTTTAATGGATGAATGGGTAAAGAGGATATATATGCACAGTGAAATATTACCCAGACATGAGAAAGAAGGTAAGTATGCCATTTGTGACAACACAGATGAACAGAGAAGGCAGTGTGTTAAGTGGAATAAACCAAACAGAGAAAGAGAAATACTGCATGTTATCACTCATGCTAAAAAAAAAAATCAAACTCATAGGAATAGAAAGCAAATTGGTGACTGCCAGGGACTAGGGGAGTAGGAGAAATATGGAGAGGCTGGTGAAAGGATACAAACTTTAAGTTATAAGATGAATCAAGTATGAGAATATAACATAAAACATAGTTGGTAACACTACTGGACAACTGAAATTTGCTAAAAGAGCTGAACTTAAATGGTCTCACAAAAAATGAAAAATAAACACGCATGTAAGATAATGGACAAGTTAACTAGCAAGCAGGGATCTGCTGGAATTTTTCACAGTGCATACACATATTAAATCAGAAGTACATACACCTTGTCAACTGTACCTCAATAAAGATGAGAAAAATGTAATAAAATTAGACAGTGATGATAGTTGCACATTTCTATAAACGTAAGAAAAACCACCAGATTGTATTCTTTTAAAAAGGATGGATTTTACGGCAGTGAACTATATTTCAATAATACTATTTAAAAAGCAAATGCCATTTTTCAAAGAAAATATTTCCACACAATTAGAGTCAACACTTTGAAATGGCATCTTGAAAATAACACATGCAATGCTCTGTTACAAATAGGAGACAACATAAATCATTTGTGCAATTACACTTTCTTAGCAACATCTTTTGTATTAGAGCCACTAACATATTGTCACTGTTGAAGAGAAAATTCATTCTTTAATACAAGTATCAATTCCTTGAATATGTCTGTTCAAATCACTCTCATTCTGATAAATCTACATCCTAGGCAACTTGCTTTTTCACTAAGATATTTATTTTCATATGGAAAGTTTTGGAATTGATTTCAATATTAAATGGAGTGACAACCTGTGGACTTCTCTATCTCCAAACATTAGTTTGATACCACTTGCTATAAGTTCGGTCATATAACAGGCATTGACAAAAAATGGATCTTGTATCCAGCTCCAGAATCCCAAAGACTTGCTACCAGTTCTGACACAGCTGACTTCCTAGAGAGAACAACAAACAAATAATCAAATGAGCAAACTAAAGCATGATGGATACCATGTTTTCTACGAAAGCACAACATCTCTGACTTGGAAAAGATATCTTTAAAAGATAACTACACCATTCCAGGGAAAAAATGACTTACTCCTCGCTGCAAGCTGCATGAATGATACCAAGTCGGGAAACATGATACATGTCCACGTCCACAGCTCTCCCATCAACATTAAACACAGTGCTCTCTCAACATATCTTGTACATATCCCCAGTATGGTAGAGATTTTGCTTAGAAAAGCCACCCCACTTTCTGTTTTGAATAAAATATAATGGCAGTTGTTATTCATAACTTGGTCTCAACATGAGCTAGAAATGAGACAGTTGAGAAGATTAATTTTAATATCAAGTATCATACACGGTTCTAGACACTTTACATGTGTTATCTTACTTAATCCTGCAAATATGCATACGAATCAAACATTCCTTCCATATTATAGACAAGGAAAACTACAGAAGAAGCCAAATAACTTGCTCACAGCCATGTAGCTAATAAGTGACGGCACTGGGACTGAAAAGCATTGCTCTGATTCTAAACCCCAGGCTCCTTCTATTAAAACTACACCAGGCTGACTGCTATTAATGTTAAACCTGCAATGAACCTACTTAACATTAAATTGTTCTAATAATTAAAGATTAAACATGTTTAGCACTGCACATGTATCAATGATAATGCTAAACTTAGCTGAAGAGCAAGCCCTCTGTTTCTTTCAGTTCAGTTCAGTCGCTCAGTCGTCCGACTCTGCAACCTTATGAACTGCAGCACACCAGGCCTCCCTGTCCATCACCAACTCCCGGAGTTCACCAAACTCATGTCCATCGAGTCGGTGATGGCATCCAGCCATCCTCTGTCATTTTAGAGACTGTATCCATCGTTTTTGAGACTGCATCCAAGTACTGCATTTCGGACTCTTTTGTTGACCATGATGGCTACTCCATTTCTTCTAAGGGATTCCTGCCCATAGTAGTAGATATAATGGTCATCTGAGTTAAATTCATCCATTCCTGTTTCTTTAAGCGAGATTTAATATTCAGATTATTTGGATATTTGGGGATTACCTTAAATGAATATCTGTTCTGACAGAAATGCAAAACTCCATCTCAAACAAGAAACAAGTTGGCCTAAGCTGTGAACCTAAGGACTCCAAGTGAGACGAGTACCGAGAAACAGACATCTGCTTCTCCCCGGTCCTCCCCTCATCAGTGGGTGTCACAAATCCTCAAGCTCAGCCAGTCACAGATACTCACTGAATCCTCATTTCCATATGAGCAGTCTGAGGCGCCAAGGCAACAGTGACAGAAAAAAAAAAAAAAAATCCAACAGGATCTAAACCTGACAAGTCTGAAAGTTCTCACTCACTTGCTACAACTATTCCTTATTCAGGATTATTCAGGATCTTTATTTTCTTTCTTTATCCCCTGAGACCTTGCTTTACTTTCCAAACTGTCCCCAAAGTCCAGACTTCCTGCTGCAGCCCCTGGGTAGAGCTTCTCTTAAGCTCACAGATTCCTTAAGGAGAAAACACACACACACATACACAAACACACACTTTAAATAACATATTTTGTCTTTATGTGCTGTGCTAAGTCAGTTGAGTCTTGTCCAACTCTTTGCAACCCTGTGGACTGTAGCCTGCCAGGCTCCTCTGTCCATGGGATTCTCCAGGCAAGAATCCTAGAGTGGGTTGCCATGCCCTCCTCCAGGGCATCTTCCCAACCCAGGGATCGAACCCACAGCTCTATGTCTCCTGCACTGGCAGGTGGATTCTTTACCCCTGTGCCACCTGGGAAGTTCTGTCTTATCTTTAGGGTACCATCTAAACAGCCTCTTCCAGCAATGGTGACATCTATTCAATCACACCATTTTCTCCTGGATCAACTGGCTTACAGGTTCAATTTAATTTTCTCACTGAGCCAACTGAATCTTCCTCTTCAATTCCTAATTCAACATTCTCTTTTCCCATAATTTCCTGCTCCTAGACTCTCCAGCAACACCCTACCAATCTCATCATTCTTTTCTTACCAATAACCATTAGAATGATATCACCACAAACATAATTACATTTACAAAACATCTGTGTAGCGTACACCTCAGAAAGCACTTTTCTAAGCCACTGTCTGCCTGCAATGCATGAATCAATGTGGAAAGAAAACTCTCTTCTTCTTTTTGACCTGTTATATTACATGAAATGACCCAAGTATTTATTTCACTTCTGACAACATCACTTTTAACAACTTTTACAGACCACTGACCTAAGCCAGCAGCATCAAGGCACCGGCAGACACATCAATAAAGTCTTAAAATCTACACTGCGAGTTCACGATTATCCCTAAATGCCAACCCAGTGTGTCCTTGTTCCTTGGTTCCCAGATCACAGTAGATAATTGTTTAAAAGTAAAAAGCTAAATCAAAACCAAGCTACATCCCATGATCACTTCCTACCAAAAAGATTTAATCTGGGGACAAACTCCTGCTTTAACATTCCATTAAGGCATTTCCATCTCAATCATCTTGTTTATGGAGTACGACAGTAACACTGACAAGAACCTAATAAAGTCAAGCCTTGAAAAAAGCTGAAGTTATCTGGATTACAAAGATCCTGCCTAAAGCAAGGGAAAATAACACCACATTTTAAAACCATGTTGTTAGGCATTTTGTTCACTGGCCACATAAAAATCCTACAAGGAATCTATGGCGAATATATTCCCATTTTTTTCTGAAAATAGGGTCTGGGACAAATGGCTTCTCCCCATGGCACTACTTAGTGGCAGCAGCAGGACTAGAATGACCCCCAACTCCAGATGCCATCTGCCGTCCCCGGGTTACCCAGCCCTAAAAGTCAGTATGACCCTGACAGGTGAAATATTCAAGAGCAAACTTGCAGTTCCCATTTCCCGGCTCATTTGCTCCACAGGTAATCAAAATCCTTCTCCATATCCTGTTCTTAGTAAAATGTAAACTGATTCATGTTCACCATTACTGACTATTCACAATGCAGTCAAATTAGACTACAGATATCCAAGCCCCCTCAAAGTTTATATTCAAAAGACAGAGTAAAATTTAATAAACAAAGATACACAGTGAATACTCTCTGTATGACTGCAAAGGCAGAGACTGGAGTAATACAGCTACAAGGCAAAGGATGTCTTGGACTGCTGACACCAACACGAGATAGAAGTAGCCAAAAACATCCTCCCTTAGAGCCTTTGGGCTTCCCTGGTGGCTCAGCTGGTAAAGAATCCACCTGCAATGCGGGAGACGTGGGTTCGATCCCTGGGTCGGGAAGATTCCCCTGGAGAAAGGAAAGGCTACCCAGACCAGTATTCTGGCCTTGAGAATTCCATCGACTGTATAGTCCCTGGAGTCACAAAGAGTCTGGACACGACTGAGCGACTTTCACTTAGAGCCTTCAGAGAGAGCATGCTCTGCTGACACCTAGACTTTGGATTTTGGCCTCCAGAGCTGTGAGCGGAAACATTTCTAACTTTTAATGCTAAGAAAAAAATTATTTCGTATCTACATACACAGAGACACACACACATTTAAGGACTGTTGGTACAGGCAGAGAACACCACCTTTAAGATACTGTAAGCACAGAAAATTGCAGGACCAACCAAATGCTGGAATCTGGGTGGAATGGAAAAAAAAAAAAAACACTCTAGCTTAAAACTGGAGTTTACAAACCAGGGGAGAAAGAAAGCATAAGCATTAGAAAGACTCAGTGGTTTCTCTCTAAGATGACCAGGTGGATGAGCAAATAAGTGACCAACGGGAACACAAAGAACAAGCTTCGGCTGGACACCTGGTGTGAAGGGCCCGCAGCATGCCCGGGTGGGGACAGGTAGCAGGCTGCTGCAAATCAGACCCAGAGCTCGGGAGAAGGAGGTCCAAGGTGGAGCCCTGCGGGCAGATGTTGTCACACAATGAAAGCAAACAGCAGAAGGACCCTTTGCACACTCCCAACACTGAAGAGGAGGCTAGACGCAATAAGGAAGAGGGATTCTGCAACAGCGCACACTGCGAGAAAGAGGCCACAAAGCAGCTGGGACCCAGCGGCAGTAATAACATTTTTTAAACGGTCACCCGAGGAAAACCAGGACTGCCATGCAGTCAGTACAAGCCTGCAAACGTCCCTTCCTATCACGTATACTGATATGTCTTCAGGAGTACACAACTTTCTCAAATCTTCCCCAAGTGGTATACTCCTTAAAAATTCACACCAATTATCTCTTGACAATTTTTACACCGGCCCTCAAACTTTCTGCAACCAACCGTTAAAACAATTATAACCTCTTATTCCTTTGACCATCCAGTGTCACATAAGAACTTGCTCACAGAAGGCACAGAGAAGTCTGATACAAGTTCCAAAACCACACTATTTAAATTGTTTTCACAACTCACTTTAATCTGCTCCTCCTTGCTAATCCCTCCCACCACTACCACCACTCCTTTTGAATTTGTTTTGTTTGAGGCCATATCTTTCAAACATGCTAAGGAATAAGAAAATTAAATAAATGAAAAAGAAAAAAGTCTCACCGCAGCAAAATAATCAATTTACATAGCTTCCATTTGAAAGAAGATACACTATATAATACTCATTTCACATATTACAAACACATATCAGTTTTCTAAATTAAATCGTCACTTTTCCTCTGTACTAAAGAGACAACTGAAGCTGGGGCTTTCATCTGGATAAACTCCAGTATATGTTTACACATGAGGGAATACTTTTGGCATGTCTTTCATAAACTAGCAAGCGGTATGGCTTTTTAGATTTGTGCAAGGAAATACAGAAATTCCACTACTGAGAAATGTGTCTGACTTTCAAACGAAAGGGGTCATTTTGTGTCTATCCACTTTTTCCCAGAATAAAGCCAAGATTCAAGAGAGTACTATTCATGTAACAAATGTGTGTAAATTGTGCATTTCTTCCCAATATTTTCATACCACCCAACACTGAGAATCATCCCAGGATAGTTCCCCATCCTTCACAAAATATATTGCACCTGATAATCAGCCAAATTACATAAAGCAACAATACATAAAATGTCATGTTTGGACATTTTAAAAATACCATTTGGGGAACTTTCTTGATGCTCTGGTGGCTGAAACTCTGCTCTTCCAATGCGGGGAGCCTGGGTTCACTCCCTGGTCAGGGAACGAGGTTCTCACAGGCCACAACTAAGAGTTCAAAGGCCACAACCTAAGATCCTACATGCTGCATCGGAGAACGGGCACAGCCAAATAAATAAACGCATATTTAGAAATACCATTAGGCATGGAGACTTTTACCATTAAAAATCTAAAAATTGCAAGTCAAAAATCTATAATAATTAATATAAAATAATCTACAAAGTGTTATTAGTTTTATCCTAACCTTTTTTCCCCACCATATTCCATGTAAAAATTACAAGTAGGTAAATTACTTTCAAATGAAAAATTTAAAATCCTAGAGAAGCAGGGCTTACTTTTTCTTTTATGAATACACTCTTCTGCAGCACAAGAGAAAGGGTGGAAAAACTGAGAGATGATCAGCTACTGTACGGTATGTTGTACGTGTGCTTAGTCGCTCAGCTGGGTCTGATTCTTTGCAACCTCAAAGACCATAGCCCTCTAGACTCCGCTGTCCGGATCTCCCGTATTGCAGGCAGATTCCTGAGCCACCACGGATGCTCGTATGGCACCTTACTATTCTGCAATTCATTTTTTCGGAAACAAATCACTTCCCTTACAGAGGATTATACATGCAGGTTTTGCCGCAACATTTTCTTCAGCATTACAACTAGATTCTTGATTATAAAACTGGAAAACTGCAGATATGCACAATGGCTCATTCTGATGAACCAAACATTCCAGGTAGCTGGAATCCTACAGAGGGGGTTCCACCATCCAGGAAATATCGAAGCCAGTGTTTAAATGGGCCTGGCCGAAAACAAATCTGTTAAAATAACTAAATTTCCATTATCTATCCTGTCATTGTCCTACCCCAAGGGCCATTACAATTAACAAATTCAATGGAATTCATTACACTTACATGAAACCCAGCCATTAAAAGTCAGAATACTGGCAGCTGCAAAAGCTGACGCACAGACTCCTTGAACTGGAGAGCCAGAAGCTCAGCAACTGGTTTTCATTTTCATGATGAAAGTCAGCAAGAAGCAGGTAGCCAGTCCCGGCTGATAAGGCCAGAGCCACTGGGCATATGCTCCAAGGATGCTGAGATGCTGGGCAGAGGTTCAGGAGGCTGGAGGGAAAGGGAAGACTGGCAGGGCTGCCAGCTGAACCGGGTGGGCGGCAGGTGGGCCAGCGGGGAGTCTGGCACCTGCCAAGAGGCTGGAATGAGTGGAAATTACCATCCAGACAAGACAACAGGAATGGCTGGGGCCAGAACAGGTGGCAACCACAGCTCTGGCAAGAAACAATACTCTGGAAAAAGATTCAAGACTAAATAACCCCCTTTTCTTCACCTTTTCTCATCTGTCCACAATAAACCTTTCATTGATGCATAACATTTACTGAATGTGGCTTAAGAGCCTGAATACTTTAGCATTTCTCTTTATAAATCTAGAGAAGAGTTTTGCCATTCCATGCACACATTACTTGAATATACTTGGCACCAAAGCAATACTGAACGTAAGCTTTATTACTTTTTCTTATATAATCTGAGAAATGCTTCTTCAGCATCACCATGAACATGATTAACATTGGGCTCTAAGAAATGTTAGTAACTGAAAGCATGTCTGTTGAAGCAGCTTTTCAGCAATTTCAAAGTTTTGTGATTACCTGAGTTTTCTGCATGCTCAGAGTACCCTGATCATAACTGTCACGGGAGGCAATGTAAGAAGTGTTTACTGCCACACCATCCTCTTCCACTAGACGGGAAATAGGTTCTGTTCTCCCAGAAACCCACTCCTTTCTAACAAGGCAGCTCCTCAATGACTACCTGCAGAAAAAGGAAATCCAGGACTTCCCTGGTGGTACAGTGGATAAGAATCTGCCTCCCAATGGCAGGGAACAGGGGTTTGATCCCCGGTCTGGAAAGATTCCACATGCCATGGAGCAACTAAGCCCATGCTCCACAAATACTGAGCCCACACACTAGAACCAGGAGCGAAAACTACTGAAGCCCATACGCCTAGAGCCTGGAAGGAGAAGGCACCACAGTGAGAAGCCAGTGAATGCAACGAACGGTAGCTCGGCTCAGGACAACTAGAGAAAGGCCGAGTGCAGCAAGCCAGACAGAGCACAACCACAAATAAATAAGGTGGCATTTTAAAAAGAGAAAGACATTCAACAGAGATAAAGACACTGTTAGAGGACACCCGTCAAGCTCATGTAGACAATTAGAAGAGAGGTAGACAGAAGCTCTCAGCCAGCTGAATTTAATTCCCCTTTAATGAGATCCCATTTAAATGAACACAAACCAAACTGCTCTCACTTGTACAGGGCTCTGAAGCAGAACCTTAGAGCACTTCATTCTTAATCTACCCGTTCCTAAATTAATTACAGTTCATCTGAAAGATACAATTATTTCTGCTCATTTAACTCAGATTCTAATGAGTGGAAGAATTTCACTCAGAAATTCTTCCAGACAAACCGTGGAAATAATTACACATCCACATCTCTGACAAGGCTGCCCAGCTCAACAAGCAAAATAACGTTAGTGGAATAAGCAAGAGTGAAGGCGCTCTTGCAGGGTCAACGGGAATCTGTATTGAGTTGTGATAAATCAAACAAAATCTAGGTGCAAATTTAAACACCAAAAATAGCCTGCAACAATCGCAGTTCTCATTAAGATCTCAAGGATGACCAAATAAACAGTGCGGTAACTACAGAATGTCTTTTGAATTCCTTAAACTTGTCACTGTTCCTTCCATTTATTTAACTCCTTCCCTGTGCCACCAAACACTGGTAGCAAAGTGTACCCTGACCACACACAAAGTAGAGACAGGCATAAAGTGAAAAACCGAGTCAAACACAGCAAATGGAAGGCAGGAGTCTCTCAATCTCACCCTCTCCAAGATCTCTGAATGCAGCCTGTGCACTCAGGGTTTCCTTTCACACTAAACATCTACTTTACCCCCAGACTGCAAGTGCACCGGAGCAGCCTGCTTCCAACTGAGGCTGTGGACACTGAACGCGGACACCTCTAAGAAACTGTGTGTGTTTCCCAAATGAGCTCACCTATGAAACAGAATCACAGACACAGAGAACACAGTTGTGGTTGCCAAGGGGAAGGAGAGGCTGGGGGAGGGATTAGCAGATGCAAACTACTACACAGAGAATAATGAATAACAAGCTTCCCCTCTACAGCTCAGGGAACTATATTATCTCGTGATAAACCATAATAGAAAAGAATGTGAAAAAGAATGCCTATGAATGTATAAATGAATCGCTTTGCTGTACAGCAGAAAGTAACACAACATTGTAAACCAACTATACTTGAATAAATTTAAAAAGACAAGAAATTGTGTGCTTCCTCTTGCTAATGTCTTAATTAACTGCATATTCTGCATCAATTTATGAGCAACCAACTCCTACCATTCTACCATGCCCCTGTTTGTGCCATGGATCACTAGTGCTAGAACAACCGCTTTAAGAACAGACGAAGAAGTAAGGTTTATGAGTCAGAGAAGGCCATCAAACAGACAAGCAGATTTTGAAAACCTGCACTTTCAATCAAGGAAAGCGATAAGAAAATGAATCATCAACAATACGTAAGATATTATCAGCAGTCTTTATAGAAGAGAAAATGTCATTTTGGCAAAGTAACATCATCCATTAGGTTGATTAAATGTAGCTTTGCAAGTTTTATATTGGATTCACAGTATTATTTATATTTAATTTGTAAGTTGATCTGCCTTTAAGATGGCATAAAAACTAGTTTCATGAATATATTTAACTGTCATAAAAAATAAATTATATTAGAGTCCATTAATTTTTGTTTCTTTCTTTAAAAAGCAGCCCAGCCACACAAGAAACACTCTCCTAAAGGTAGAGGAAAAAACTGACCAATTCTACCTTAAGGTGATGAGAGGAAGTGTTAAAATAGATAGTGATAAGAAGGGTGGGATGGCCAAGATGCTGCAGCGTAGATGGGAGGAAAGAATGTTGATAAGCTCCCCTGTTGCTGCTGCTGCTGCTGCTAAGTCGCTTCAGTCGTGTCTGACTCTGTGCGACCCCATAGACGGCAGCCCACCAGGCTCCCCCATCCCTGGGATTCTCCAGGCAAGAACACTGGAGTGGGTTGCCATTTCCTTCTGCAGTGCGTGAAAGGGAAGTCGCTCAGTAGTGTCTGACTCCTAATGACCCCATGGACTGCAGCCTACCAGGCTTCTCCATCCATGGGATTTTCCAGGCAAGAGTACTGGAGTGGGGTGCCATTGCCTTCTCCGGATAAGCTCCCCACATAATCAATTCTATTTAATGAGTACAATTGCATTTCAGCCTTTCCCCCTCTTTTCCTCTTTTCTTGGGGGGGGTCTGTTTATTCTTGGAAAGACTACGTTCTACTTAAAGATGGTTCTTTGAACTCAAAAGGTTTTATACAAAGTTTTGAATTCAAAAATTTTATATGAAGAGGAGATTATATCTTATACAAAGTAAAGGGGGAATTATATGAGAAAGATACTTTGAAATGTTTCTTTGGATACGGTCTATAAAAGGAGAAAATTAATAAGCAAAATGAGCCTATAACTTCACAACCCAAAATTTAAAACTGGCACCTGTTAAAGGAACAAATTCACAGACTAACTTTTGATAAGAGCAGAGACTGTGAGTCACACAGCATGAACTAAAACCCAATTCACCAGTATCATATACTCTCAAATACCACTCACCAAATGACTAGATGGCACGTAACAAAATGAACAAACAGTCCTAGTGGTAAGATCTTTAGAGCTGTTCCCTCCCCATAAGGAAAGGCAGGACCCAGAGGTTAAGTTACTTGCGAAGCATCACACAGCATTTGACAGCATCAGAAGATAAACTCAGGTCTACATTAATCCCTATATTAACTCGTTTACTGTCATCCATTTTCTCAGAGTGGATGTGAGAGTGAAATGCAGGGCAGTTCAGTTCAGTCGCTCAGTCCTGTCTGACTCTTTGAGACCCCATGGACTGCAGCACTCCAGGCCTCCCTGTCCATCACCAACTCCCAGAGCACGCTCAAACTCATGTCCATTGAGTCGGTGATGCCATCCAGCCATCTCATCCTCTGTTTTCCCCTTCTCCCACCTTCAATCTTTCCCAGCACCAGGGCTTTTTCTAGTGAGTCAGCTCTTCACATCAGATGGCCAAAGTATTGGAGTTTCAGCTTCATATCAGTCTTTCCAATGAATATTCAGGACTAATTTCCTTTAGGATTGACTGGTTTGATCTCCTTGCAGTCCAAGGGACTCTCAAGAGTCTTCCAAACACCACAGTTCAAAAGCATCAATTCCTCAGCGTCCAGCTTTCTTTATAATCCAACTCTCACATCCATCTTAAAAATATGTTAAATACCTTACACATTTAAAGTTCAAATCATCTAGTCAAGGTCCTCATTTAAATCCGCTCCTAAAAACATGCACACCCTGAACCCAAGCTGAAGGAGCACATGTGACTTTCACTGGAACAGTAAAGCATGTGTTACCCAAGAGAGCATGCCAAGACTTTCTGCAGAAAACTTATTAACTAGGTTGGAAATAATATAAGATGCTTAGAAATGCATGGATATTTGTCAGTAAAGTTTTATCAAGAAACCATTCATTATAAATGACGGCAAAGTGCAACATACAANCAGGACTAATTTCCTTTAGGATTGACTGGTTTGATCTCCTTGCAGTCCAAGGGACTCTCAAGAGTCTTCCAAACACCACAGTTCAAAAGCATCAATTCCTCAGCGTCCAGCTTTCTTTATAATCCAACTCTCACATCCATCTTAAAAATATGTTAAATACCTTACACATTTAAAGTTCAAATCATCTAGTCAAGGTCCTCATTTAAATCCGCTCCTAAAAACATGCACACCCTGAACCCAAGCTGAAGGAGCACATGTGACTTTCACTGGAACAGTAAAGCATGTGTTACCCAAGAGAGCATGCCAAGACTTTCTGCAGAAAACTTATTAACTAGGTTGGAAATAATATAAGATGCTTAGAAATGCATGGATATTTGTCAGTAAAGTTTTATCAAGAAACCATTCATTATAAATGACGGCAAAGTGCAACATACAAATCTGAAGTGGATAATGGATAACACTTACTGAAACAACAGGTATGGAGAATAGAAAGGCATAGTTTAAGGCTGGGAAAAACTGAAGGCTTCCTAAGGTAGAAAGGAAAAACAGAAGGGGCAGAACTGAAGAAAGGAGGGCTCCTTGGTGGATGTGGGATAGAATTAAGGCAGCTTCAAAATTTAGACACACTCCTGTCCTCCTACAGGACCAGCTTCAGAGAGCAGGCATTTAGCAGCTGTAGCCGAACCCCAGAGCATCCTCCCCAAGGGACAGAGGTCGCTTGCTGGGAAAAAAAGAAGTGCCCTCATATGACTTCAAGGGTTTCTCGGCTCCAGATCTGTCCTGCTTGGCAGTTAATGCTGGAAATTCTTTTAATAAATGCTTTCTTTCCACTAGAAGAAAAGCAATAACCAAATGTTAATGTAATGCACTCTCCTTACAAATCCTGGAAAGACAGATTGTGCATTTTAAGTGTAGAAGTTCAAGTTCATGAGGCAGGGTCTGTATGTTCAAGGAACTTACACTCTTGAGATATACTCACTTATAAATGGAAAAACAAACCTATAAAGGAAACACTTGATGGTTTCGAGGCTAGATTCAATCATAATACAGTTAATAAGATTACTAGTAAAATGATGTACATTTCAGAGGTTTTACCACAGCTATGGAAGTGTTTTCCACATTTGAAGTACTGGAATTGATCTCCGGCCGAGCGAGGAGAAAATGTCATTTGTAGACCATCTGGCAGCTCAAGCAAGAATCAGTGCTCTGAGAGAAGGGAAACTCTTTGTAATGAGGCATCACCCTCTCCAAGATGCAAAGAGGCTAGTCCAGAGGCCTCAAGTGGGCTTTGTAAATCAGATGGAAGCTAAGTTCACCTTTATGTATACACAAGATGGACAGAACTGCAGATAAACTCATATATTTTTCACAAATCAGTAAATACTATTATCAGTAGCAGTGCCAAATTCAGAAATTAAGTGAATGTAGATACAGAACATATCTTCTTTACCCTAGCTAAGTTAACACAAGTAATAAGTAAATGTTTTAGCAATTAATAGACAGGATTTGGAGCACACTAATTTCAAGACATTTTGCTAAGGTTCATCTTTACCATGAATACATGCTTCTAAATAGAGATCAGATGCTAATGTCGTCTTAGTTTCAGGCATACACACACCTCCATAATGTTGTTAATGACATACACAATGATGCTTCCCCTACCTATATCCTGGGGTTGCCATGTCAACAAAAGGCCTCTTCACCTTAACAAAAATACCTCACTCATCTAAGAGAAACCTCCAGGGCTGCATTTCAGAGGCTATTAAAGAGCAAATAAGTCCTCAGAAAAGTAACCTATAAAGCCTCATCCTTTAGTCAGTCAATTCTCTATGAGAAGCTCTAGTGTTTCTTTTACTAAAACTGTAAGGGACCCCATGGAGGTAGCCTGCCTGTACTCCCGTAGTCCTCTGTCCATGGGAATTTCCAGGCAAGAATACTGGAGTAGGCTGCCATTTCCTTCTCCAGGGGATCTTCCAGACTCAGGGACCGAATCAGAGTCTCCTGCATTGGAAGGCGATTTCTTTACCACTGAGCTTCCTGAGAAGCCCAAGACTCTCTTTTGTGCTAGTAACTCAAAGTGAAAATTCAGAAAATGCAAGAAGCACAGAAAATCTGAACGGGAGGTGTGTGGGAAAGGAGGTGGGAAAAGTTCCTAAATTGAGGCAGTCCTTACTTTCTATAGATCATCAGAAGTTCTGACTGGTCTTTAGCCACTAGGGACTCACCACACCAGAGTTACAAGGCAAACCGAAAATTAAGAGGCACGCACACACAAAAAAAACAACTTTGAAAAGAGATAAAATCCACTGGTGTCATGCTCTCTTCATCTTACTAAATTGCAAAGCTACAAATCTATAAAGTGCCAATGCGATGATTTATTACAATGGTAAGTCGCTGATGTACCTAGGAAATAATCATTTCTTTTAATATCACTAAATAAGCTAGCTTCATTTTTATCCTTCAGATAAACTCGAGTGCTCCCTCAAGGGCTTTTTTTTTTAAGTGTTTAAACTAGGCAGAATAAAGTTACAAAAAAGACAACAGTCCCCAAAACTGTTCCAGGAGCGTTATACTAAAAGATGCCGAACAACGTTCCTCAGGATACGTTCCGGGGTCCAGCAGAGACTGCTCGCTTCTCTGCAGCCTTGGAAGTAAATAAGTGAAGAACACCTCCGAACAAACTTTGTTGGCCACCAGCAGGGGAGCTCTTCAGCTTTTGTCCCCAAACCCATTCAAACAAAAGAAGCTCCGCTTCCTCCAACCCAGCCCTGAG
>SJYA01008945.1:0-12342 GCA_006410615.1 Neotragus moschatus
AAATAGATGTTTTTCTGGAACTTTCTTGCTTTTTCCATGATCCAGCAGATGTTGGCAATTTGATCTCTTAGTGCTCAGTAAATGTTTACCATGCAGAGAAAACCAAGAAAGAGGGATTCTCACTTTCAAAGGTCATTTTAATTTTGCCTACATTTCTAGACACTGAATTTATAATTAACCACTTGTGTCTCCCCAGATGCATAGCTACAGTGCCTGGATTCCTCACCTGTGAAACCTGCTTGCTCATCTCTTCACTAACACCTACTGAGTCCTAATAGTTTGGGATGCACCTCCTATTCTCTGAGCCTCAAATATTCTCATCTGTTAAAAGTAGTAATGCCTTAAAAAAAAATAATAATGCCTGCCTCATAGGGCTACTGAGTATATCAAAAGAACTAATACCCAGAAAGTTCTTATCAGTGTGTTTGACAGATGATAATATATACAGAAAAAACCATTAGGGCACACAATAAATATCATGAGGTTTTATTTCTTTGGATGGAAAAGCATTCTTTACAATTCCATCACATCTTTTGAGGAAAGGCGTTTAATCCCACCAGAACAACCCATTAAAGTTTATCTTTGAAAAGTATACTTGATAAGGAGTCCATATTATTTTCGCTATTTCAGACATTTCTTCTTGTGATTAGTGTGGTGATCGTGATGGTGGCAGTGATTCCTTGGATTGTGATACCCGTGATTCCCCTTGGCATCATTTTCTATGTTCTTCGGCGATATTTCTTAGAGACGTCACGAGATATCAAACGCCTGGAGTGTACAAGTGAGTACTGAGGCTCTCAGGTTGGGATGCCAATGCAGACTGGGTTCCATTTATGTTGTAATTAACCATACCCCAGAAATCCTGCGGACTCTGTCTTCTGGCATTTCTAGCCAAGATAATAATATGAGTCAGTGTGTCCCTTAAGGCATGTGGAGCTGGTGGTGGGTCAGATGTAGCTTTGCATTTTAGCAGAAAGATGATGAATGTGAGTGCCATCAGGACAGGGACCATTCTATCTTGTTTATGAAACACTCCTAACAGAACAGTTTCTCAATAAATATTTTCTAAAAGATAAAATACTTCATCACGTTGGAACTCATGTATCGCTCAACTGTGTTCAATTCTTTGCAACCCCATGGACTATACAGTATACGGAATTCTCCAGGCCAGATACTGGAGTGGGTAATAACCTTTCCCTTCTCCAGCGGATCTTTCCGACCCAGGAATCAAACTGGGGTCTCCTGCATTTCAGGTGGATTCTTTACCAGCTGAGCTACCAGGGAAGCCCAGAAGAAAAATAGGGGGTTTTTCTTCCTCTGAAATTACCAGAAATGACAAGGGAAGGAAAAGATTAGGAAAATGAAGGCAGTATCAGGAAATATATGTCAGAAGTGATATATTTAAGTACATACTATCACATATTCAAAGGTGGCAGTTAAACTGCAGTTGTTAAATGCTTTGAAAAGATAAGCCCTGTTATTTTCAGGTTTGATCTTTGTCAATTTGGGGTAATGCCACACTGTTTGTGGTCCTGCCTCCCCAAGGCTGTTCATATGTTAATAACTGAAAATAATTCCCTTACAAGGGAACAGGAGAGGGAACCATTCAGTAAGCATTTAGTCTGTTATTCCATTCAACATCCTAGTTTTTCAATAACAGAGAACACATTATATGATTAGTTATTCTGTTCTGCAGGTAATCAGAGAATGAAATAATACAGAGCTTATCTCACTGTTAATGCACAAACATTTCATCAATATTAAAACAAAAAATCACGAGGAAAGTAGAATTGTTACATATTTTTTAAAAGGTATAACAAAAATAGCCAAAAAGAAAGGCAGGAATATGTTTGTATCAGAAACCCAGCCATAGATAGTTACTACAAACCAATAGCAACTTGATTTTTAGAAATCAAGTCCAAAAATGAAGCATATTGATCCCATGGTTCTTCATATCTACCAAGTTGAAAAAAATCTAAGTTCATCAAGACAAGGGAAGATTTTTTATTGTTGTGTTTGCATGTTTTTAGTAATAAAGAGTCCTTAAGAAGCATGGCTTCCATTGTAGCTCAGTCGGTAAAGAATTTGCCTGCAGTGCAGGAGACTCGGGTTCGATCCCTGGTTTGGGAAGATCCCTTGGAGAAGGAAATGGCAACCCACTCCAATATCCTTGCCTGGAAAATCTCACGGACAGAGGAACCTGGTGGATTGCAGTCCATGGGTCGCAAAGAGTTGGGCACGACTGAGCGACTAACATACACAAGAAGCATGTATCCCAAGTGTTTGGATAAAGGATAGAGGGTGGCATTTCTACAAAAGCTATAGAAAAAGTTCTCACTCCTCAAGAGAGCCAGCTGGTCTCCCACGAGGTCTGGTCTTGTGATGTTTGGGTGGATGGAGAGCAGTAGAGTCCATGTGTGTGTGATGTTCTGCTGATGTGACTTGGTAGGATGGTGGTTCCCGGGGAGCAGAAGAGGAAATGATGAGCTCCATCCAGTCTTCTTTGTAGACAAAGCCTTAGATGTTTTATAATTTGGGATCCCTCATGAAATGGAGAGATTCAACAGTCTTGTAAAGCAGATCTCTGATACATTCAGAGAAAGAAAAACACCAGTACAGCATACTAACGTATATATACAGAATTTAGAAAGATAGTGACGATAACCCTTTATGTGAGACAGCAAAAGAGACACAGGTGTATAGAACAGTCTTTTGGACTCTGTGGGAAAGGGCGAGGGTGGGATGGTTTGGGAGAACGGCATTGAAACATGTATATTATTATATGTGAAACAAATCGCCAGTCCAGGTTCAGTGCATGATAGAGGATGCTTGGTGCCCTGGGATGACCCAGAGGGATGGTATGGGGAGGGAGGTGGGAGGGGGGTTCAGGATGGGGAACGCATGTACACCAGTGGTGGATTCATGTCAGTGTATGGTGAAAGCAATACAATATTGTAACATAATTAGCCTCCAATTAAATAAATTCATACTAAAACAAAACCAAAAGGAACACTTGACAGAGATCTCTTGGGGCAAGGGTCACTTTCTATCCATACAGAAGTGGAGAGAAGGGCACCTCCTGAGACTTTTTTCAAGAAGTAGTACAGGATTTTCTCAGTATTGATCTGGAGAGTCTGAGAACTTTGGCCCCATCCCTGTGGAATATTGGGATTTTTTTCTACCCTGAGGCTGCAACAATGTGAGACAGTATTAGGCACAGAAAAGTACATAAAACCAGGATGGTGTTTGGTTGCCCCTTTCTAGTCAGTTGGCAGAGTGAGAATGATGAAGCCATATCCAAATTCTGTCTAAAAGGGGCCTATGATCAACGTGCAATGTCTGCCATGGGCACTGATAAGGAAGGGTTCGCATGTGTGCTACATGTATTCATACTATGGATCTTCACATCTGCTGTTTTAAGGGGTCCTCATGGCAGATTCCCAATAGCTTTTTTTGACCTATGATGCTTAATAAGATGCACAGTAATGGCGAAGGCTGTTGGATATTAGCTGAGTAAGATTTGGGGATTTTCTGAATACAAATAACTAAGTCTGGAGATAAACGTATGTAGTCATACAAGGGCATCCTTAACCATGAATTTTCTCTCTCTGAGATACTTTGGCTGTGATTAAAAGCCCAGCCTTGGGAATAAGACAGAGTTGAGTCTGCTCTACCACTTAGGTGGGTTAATATACTTAATCTTGGGCAGTGAGTGCTCTTAATCCCTCAGTCTGTGGGGTTCTCATGAGGATTTCTTGAGTTGATGATTGTAAAGTGCTTGCTGACCATAACCAAAGGCAGAACCTTGAACATGAGGGAATTAAGAATTTGATATATGGCAAAACCAATACAGTATTGTAAAGTAAAAAAAAAAAAAATAACACAGTAATAACTAGCATGTCTCACATAGGGCATCAGTGATAACCTGCAGCAAGGCTGTCAATCCACGGTCTTACATGTGGTTTCCTGCCCTCCCCCTGCCAGGGAAGATCTGCAGGCCTTGTGTGTGTGTCCCCAAGTGTCCTCAGGAATGTGGAGGACACAACTGTCAATCATGTGAACTGTAGAAGTACATGTGTCTGTCACTGCTGACTGATGTCATGGCTGTTACACAGTCTGTTTCAGGAGAGTGTTACACTAGGCAAGTTAATACGAGAGCCTTGACATCCCCTCTCCCCCTGTACTAGTTAATTTTCTTTGTAGACTCTCCAGTTCACTCATCCTGGCATTCTGCTTAGCCCTAAGTGGGGTTTGAAAGAAGCAGGATGGTTTTTCAAAGGTCCTGATTCTCACTAGCCTGTTGTAACCCTTGGACATGAGGTGAGGTAGGTGATGGGGTGTTTCAGTTCCCTGATGTTCAAGGTTGAGATGACACCTGGTTTCTAAAGTCCACCCTGCCCTGCATCCCTGCCCAAGAGAACCACCTTCAGCTTTGATCCTGACAGGGTAGCAGGTGAGGGAGGCCATGCTGGAGAGTTCATTCCAGGACTCTCCCTGGGTGAACAGCCACGTCTGCTTCGTTCTCAGAAGCCTTGTCTGTGATGAATAGTGTTGATGTCATAACATTTGCTGTGAAACAAGAGCCTAGTTCTAGTGAGTTTTCTGTGCTCTCTCTTGATCTGGATTCTTGGCATCGTCTTGACAGGGTGATGGGCCCTGGAATTCACCTGCATCATCCCTGTGAACACCCTGCTTCCTGACTGATGAGTTCTGGGGATGGGTTGGGACACCTGCTGGGGGTGCAGAGAAGGTGTGTGTGGAGATCCCAGCCTCTCTTATTTGGAGCATGAGCTTGGTCTATGTTCATGTGCTGTCTTAAGAGTGAAAAATTAAAGGAAACTCAAATAAAAAGCTTAAAAGTTACTCAGTGAAATGAACAGGGAGAATATCGTGGATGCTGAAATAAGGCCACAGGCATGTCCCTGGCTGGTCAGAAGCACCAGCAAGTCACTGGAGGCTCTTTGTGTGAATTACATGCAGGGGGAATGTTAGACCATGCCCCAGTTCACAGAAGCTGTTTCACAGGTGAGGGCCCCTTCACAGTTAAGGTTCCTGGTCAGATTCCAGGTCAAGAAAGCCCCAGGCCTGAGTGGATGGTCAGCTGGCCCCCAGCCCAGGCTGTCCTCCCCCAGCCCAGGCTGTCCTCCCCCAGCCCAGGGCTTCCCACTGTCTCTGAGCCCCAGTGTCTCACAGAAGGAAGCCTGCTCCTTCCTTCCTTGTAGAAACAGGGACACCAAGCACAAGAGGAGGTTTGTATCTTTGCCTGTTTATACCCCTGCCCTTCTACCACACACACCTGCAGTGTCCATGTGTACATTGGTACTGACTGAACTGTTGCCCAGACAGGCATTCACATACTGTGCTAAGGAGTCAGAACCTGAAAATAATTTGGAGTTCTCCCACTTGATTCTTTTTCCTCATCAGTTTATATAACCTCTGTAGCCCTCCTGCAAGATAAGTGACTAACTTCCTCTAAACACCTACTTATTGCTAACAGGTCTTCTCTAGGAGATGAACAAGTAACATGATGCCAGTATTTCCTGCTGGTAAAGCACAAGTTATCACTCATGACAGAGGCCACAGACTCACAATCTGCACCTGAGAATGAGTTATAGACTTTTGCATGGTTCATGGTGGGAATGAGAACCGTAAGTGTCCTCCTGCCCATCAGCCTACAGCCCACCTGTTCCCTGATGGACAGGAGCAAAAGCCTGACTCTGGTGCTCACGGTCACTGTGCTCTTAGAGAAGACGGCAGGAAATGAATGGTCAGTCATGTTCCCCCACATTGTCAGATTCTAAGGTGATGTGGGAGTCACATGCCAGAGTGACCCCCAAATGCCTCAAACATCCATCAGGTTCCCGGAGCAGAAGTCAAGGCCATGCAAAGGCCCCTTGTCTGCCGGGTCCTGAGGGCACAAGGGCGGTGCAGTGCCAGGTGCTCTGTGACCCGCACAGAGACTCCTGGCACAGGTGCAGGGGGAGGCCCGGGATGGGGAGATGGCAGGCTGTCCGCTCCCCTTACTCGTCTCACCCTGTCCTGAGTCTGGCTCTGCTCCAGGGTGGGGGATGTACTGACTCTATCCCAGCCCTTAAGTTACTCATCTAAGGTGGAGACAACACACAGGTAACTCATCAAAATTCCAGGTGGTGAGGACTCTCACAGAGAATTAAATTTTAAAATGCTATGGATTTAAAAAAGAGGAACAAACTTACTCAGCCATGAAAAAGAATGAAATATTGGCATTTACAGCAACATGGATGGATCTAGAGAATATTATTCTCAGTACATTAAGTTAAAGACAAACATCACTTATATGTGGAATCTAAAGAATAATACAAGTGAACCTATATACTATAGCATAGGAACAGACTCAGCGATGTAGAAAACAAACATGGTTATGAAAGGGAAAAGGGAGAGAGGGATAAATTAGGAGCATGGGATTAATAGGTATACACTACTATTTATAATATAGGGAACCAACAAGGAACACAGGAACTTTTGTCTTTTCATACTGTTTATGGGGTTCTCAAGGCAAGAATGCTGAAGTGGTTTGCCATTCCCTTCTCCATTGGACCACGTTTTCTCAGAACTCTCCAACATAACCCACCTGTTTTGGGTAGCTCTACATGGCATGGCTTATAATTTCATTGAGTCAGACTAGGCTGTGATCCACAGATAAGATGGTTGGATGGCATCACCAGCTCAATGGACATGAGTTTGAACAAGCTCCAGGAGATGGTGAAGGATAGGAAAGCCTGATATGCTGCAGTCCATGAAGTTGCAAAGATTCAGACAGAACTGAGCAACTGAACAACAACAGGGAATTTTATTTAGTATCTCATAGCAACCTATAATGGAATATAGTCAGAAAAATAATCAAATCCGTATGCCATATACTGCAAAGAGTTGGGCACGACTGAGAGACTGCACTGAACTGGTGCTATATACCAGAAACTAAAACACTATTGTAAATAAGCTGTACTTAAGTATGTTTAAAAAAAAAATAGTGAACAATTTGCAACTGGAGAGATGCCAGAGAATTTGGAAGGAGGTATATTTGAGGAGGACCTTGATATAATGAGCCTGTAAAGAGTTTCTTTATCTAAATCTAGCTGTGATTTGAGTTTCATCAAAGATAGGTTCAAAGAGAATCTTTCATTTCCAGGTTGTGAGCAGGACTTTGAGGGTCCCATGCAGGCTTTTCTCCAAAAGGGACACCATCCTTCTTCCCCCAAGCAGCCCTCCAGGAAGCCCCAGGTGTGCACTTTCACATGAAATGCGACCACAGAGCAGTAGACAGTTGGTTTCCTCTCATCCAGCCTCCCTGACTTTTTCTGTCGTATGTCTGTCTCTGCTTTCCTAGCTCGGAGCCCGGTATTGTCCCACTTAGCATCTTCTCTCTGGGGACTCTGGACCATCCGGGCGTACAAAGCTGAACAGAGGTTTCAGGAGGTGTTTGATGCACACCAGAACTTGCACTCAGGTCTGTAAGTTTCTGGAAATGATTTCAAAGATGGAATGTGCTGTCTTCTGAGGCCTGGCCTCCCTCTCAGGTGGCCTTGCTGGCCAGCTCCTTTCTTTGTGCTACCCCAAATCCCTTTCTGCACACCCCTCCCCGACTCCTTCCTCTCAGTATCCCCTCTGTGCTCCCCTCTTCCGCCGTTACCCCTGCTTTTCTCCCCTGACTGGCTTGCAGTGTCCTTCCATCATGGTTCCCTGTGGCTTTCTGTTACTTTAGGACAGGGAGAGGGGTATCAACAAACCTTTTGGCAAAGAGCCAGATAGAAAATATTGTAAGTTTTGTGTGCTGTGCTGTCTCTGTTGTAACTTTTCAACTTTTCTGTTGTAGGACAAAGACAGGCAAAGGTAATACAACAGCAAGCAGCTGTGGCTGTGTTCCAATAAAACTTTATTTACGAAACTGAGTGGTGGCTGTACTTGGCCCACAGGCTGTGGTTGCCAATTCTCTTTTCAGAGTATGCAGAGTAGCAACTTGATTGAGGAAAATAATTTACTGATTTTCTGACCACTTGATATATGTTATTCTTTGTATCAGTAAAGATATTTTTCTAGGTAGAAATTTCAGAATTTCTTCTAAGTCTATAAAATTTTGGCCTATCTCTCTAACCTTTCTTGGATTTTGAAGAGAAAAGGATATTTTGAAAGCCAAATTCAGATCCTGTTAGCTGATGGTCCTTTAGACACTGGCTCCTGAAAGTACACAGGCAGGGCCCTGAAGTGAGGGCAGAAGGTGCTGGAAGCAGAGTGTGAGCAGTGCTCTCTGCTGTATGAGAGCTGGGAGCAGTTAACCCTGTGGGAGAAGCTCTCACACTGAGGCCCAGCACTTCAGGGAACACAGCAACGAGACTACTTTTCCATCTTCTTCCTTATGATTGTATTTCTGTTTATAATCTGTGGGTTGAATTTTTCGATGCTTGCTTTCCACAAAGCCCCTGAACTGATTCCTGTGTGTCCCCTATGTTGTCTTATGTCAGAACCTAGTTTTCTGGAATCTTTAGATTCCTTGGGTGTATAACTTTGCTGTCCTACCTTGTGTAAAATCTTCTGTGGCTCAGCTGAGCAAAGTGTATTTCCTTGTTCAAAGCAACTAACATGGTTTTACTACTAGTTCATTATGCTGATTACTGTTCACAAATGCAGAGGCTTGGTTCCTGCTTTTGACGACGTCCCGGTGGCTCGCTGTGCTTCTGCATGTCGTCTGTGCCATCTTCGTCACTGTTGTTGCCTTTGGGGCCCTGATTCTGGCAGAAAGTAAGTACACATGTTAACGAGTATTTGTGGTATGCTTACAGGTTATAGCTTCATTTACAGTTATTAAATTTTTGCCACCTTGCCTAATACCACATGCTGTTTGGTTCTAATGAATTGTATTAAAACATTTGCAGCATGTAATTCCACAGTGTGGTTCATAAGAAGTCATATGTCTTAATGAGACCTGTCTTTTTATCTTTCTTTGAATGGCTTGAGGTCTATGCAAATGTAGCAAGCTGACTTTAAAGTTTTAGGTAGTGTTCCATAGTTGGGAGGAGAGAACCAAGTGTCCCATTAAGCCTTTTGTTCAGCTTAGATTTTAGTTTTAGGTCTACTCAGATCTCTTGGGGGTAGGTGCCTAGTGTACAGGGGTGAGAAGATTCTCTGGAACATAGAACAGTGTCCTCACTGCTGTGTGAGTACCAGAGGAACATGTGTTGGTCTGTGTAGTAACAGCACTGAATCTTTATTTTATTTTGCCACACTGTGTCACTTGCAGGATTTTTTTCCCTGAGCAGATATTGAACCCTGACCATGGCAGTGAAAGCACTGATTCCGAACCACTGGACTGGCAAGGAATTCCCTGAATCTTTAATAGGGAACAATGATAGTAGTATTTTAGATTTAAAAGCACTGACTCTTAATACCCATTGCCTTTTTTTTCCCTGTAGTTTCTCATGCAGCTGCACTGGACATAAAATGTGAAAATATATAATGATTCCTGAAATCACAGTGATCAAAGTCTGAATGATGTAATCCTTACCTATATAGTACTGTCAAGTGTATGTCAATCCTGTTGGGATTGATAAACTCATCTAATAGTCTATGAATGCATATTGGATTTTTTTTTTCACTTAATCATGGTCTTAATCCACAGATAGTAGAAGTGTGAATATTATCATTACATGCAAACTATTTGAATATAAAGGAGTCTTCTTAAAGTAACAGAAAGAGCTAGGTGAGGGGTTGAGAATGAGACTGACTTGATTCCCCTTCTTCTTCCTCATTTAGCTTTGAATCCTGGGCAGGTTGGCTTGATACTGTCTCTTGCCCTCACATTCATGGGGATGTTCCAGTGGTGTGTCAGTCAAAGCAGTGAAGCTGAGGATATGGTGAAGTATATTTTCATGTTCTTACTGTTTTCAAGTCACCTTGCCATTAATGACATATAAGCAATTCTTATGTAAAATAGTGAAACTCTTGTTTTTAAATCATGGCTATAAGAGCTTTTTACCTCCTTCTCAAGCTCTTTAAAGTTAACAGAAAATAAAATATATACATCTTTTTCTTGTTTTTTTTTTGTTTGCCATGTCAGCAAGTTTTATATTCATCACAAACTGTCTTCCAATATAATAAATGTCTCTGTAGGAGGGAGGTTCTGAAATCCTGGAGAAGATATAAGCTAATTTCTTATCAGCTTGTTTATTTTTGTTCCTTAAAGGGCAATTCCTCATTTTTGGCAAAAGAATAATTCAGTATTTTATAGTTAGTTTATTCCTTTCTTTCTGGTAAGATAAGCTCCCTCTCAGAATGAGCTACCAAAGGTATGGAGTTATGGTTGTTTAGGAGATGTTTGTCAATATGTAAATTATAATCTCTTTTGAATAGCTGCACCTTCCTAAAGGGACTAAAATAATAAAAACAAAATCTTTCCATTTTGGTCTTCTAATAGAGTAGAAAGTGACTATTACTAAAATGAGGTTGGATGATCATCCACTTTCTCTCAGCTATAACACGTGGCCCTTCTGTAGCCACACATTACTGATAGGTGTTCATAAGTATTCTTCTTTTTAACAAAATTCTCTTGTTCTTCTTCTTCTTTTTTTTATTCAGGGATGAAAAGTGGATCAGTGAAATCTTTAGCATCCACTTCTCTAATTCTTTTAGTTTCAGTATAATGTTGAAGGAAGTAGCTGTAAATGAAAGTGCTACAAGACAATGAACAAGTCTGCAAATCATCATAGGCCTCATCAGCCTCTTACTTTTGTGTTTGTGGATGCTAAGACCTGAGATATTCTGAAGCGTATAAAAGCAGAATGTTTCAGTTACAATCTCTTAACATCCATAAACAAGACCCCCTGTTGCTGACCTATGTGATGTCATATGTGTTTCAGATGATTTCAGTAGAAAGAGTGATTGAATATACAGAGCTAGAAAAAGAAGCGGCCTGGGAATATTTGTATTGTCCACCACCATCCTGGCCCCATGAAGGAAGGATCATCTTTGACGAAGTGAACTTCACATACAGCTTGGATGGGCCTCTGGTATTGAAGGACTTGGAAGCACGTGCTTACAGAGGAGTAAAGGTTTGTTTAAGCCATTTGCCTCTTTAAAGTCAAGCTAAAGATTTCACGATGTATTTGCTTTTGGCTTCCTTGTCAATGAGTCAAGGGGACTCTGTTCCTCTTGGATACAGATTAGATCAGTGACATCGTAGGTGAATCTTTCTTGGAAACTGACCATGGAATGATCCCAGCACTTCTTTGTTGTCATGAACTCCCTTTTGGTGGTTGGTGGGCCCTGGGCTCTGGGGCTGGGACTTAACCTGACCCAGGACATTATATTGGATACCTGATTATTCATGAGGCATCTGGGAAGTCAGCTCTGGCCCCCTGTCCATAACTCTCCATATCTCCTCCCTTCCCATCCTTTTCTTTTTCTTTTTTAATAAATACAGCAGTGTATTTGAGGTGGTATAGTATCAGACAGTAAAAGGAAAAAAGCAAGAAAATTCAAAACCAGTGTGNCCTGATTATTCATGAGGCATCTGGGAAGTCAGCTCTGGCCCCCTGTCCATAACTCTCCATATCTCCTCCCTTCCCATCCTTTTCTTTTTCTTTTTTAATAAATACAGCAGTGTATTTGAGGTGGTATAGTATCAGACAGTAAAAGGAAAAAAGCAAGAAAATTCAAAACCAGTGTGAAAAAATATATATATTTACTTTACAATACTGTATTGGTCTTGCCATACATCAACATGAATCCACCACGAGTGTACATGAGTTCCCAATCATGAACCCCCCTCTCACCTCCCTCCTCATACCATCTCTCTGGGTGATCCCAGTGCACCAGCCCCAAGCATCCTGTATCCTGCATCGAACCTAGACTGGCAATTCATTTCTTACATGATATTATACGTTTCAATGCCATTCTCCCAAATCATCCCACCCTTGCCCTCTCCCACAGAGTCCAAAAGTCTGTTCTATACATCTGTGTCTCTTTTGCTGTCTCACATACAGAGTTATCATTACCATCTTTCTAAATTCCATATATATGTGTTAGTATACTGTATTGGTGTTTTTCTTTCTGCCTTACTTCACTCTGTATAATCAGCTCCAGTTTCATCCACCTTACTAGAACTGATTCAAATGTATTCTTTTTGATGGCTGAACAATACTCTGTTGTGTATATGTATGACAGCTTTCTTATCCATTCATCTGCTGATGGACATCTAGGTTGCTTCCATGTCCTGGCTATTGTAAACAGTGCTGTGATGAACACTGGGGTACATGTGTCTCTTTCAGTTCTGGTTTCCTCGGTGTGTATGCCCAGCAGTGGGATTGCTGG
>SJYA01008946.1:0-15679 GCA_006410615.1 Neotragus moschatus
ATTAACCCTGATTAAAACTGGTTAAATCAAAACAGTCAAATTGCTTTCTGCCCTGATTTATGTGGCTATTCATTGACAGAAGCAGGGCTGAAATCAGATGTCTGATTCTGAAATCAGTTGTCAGATGACAACAACTAGGTGAGTTGCATGATTTCATTTGAGTAACTCACAGAAATGATAAGTTCATTGCACATATGTGGCCTCTTGTACCTATGACAATAAGATGCCAGTATTCTCCATTCAGGAAAGGAGTGACCTGATTCAACTGTGCTAGGCAAAATGCCATGGCAACAGCTGGCTTCTCCCCCTTGCAATGCTTTTACAAGCCTGCTGGAAGGCCATCTGCTATAGGCCTTCCCCCCTCCTTTGTTCAAACTCTTTCTATTACTGCAAATGAGTATCAGATGTTCTTCAGAACGTGATAAGGAGGGGAAGGTGGCATCTAAATGTGTAGTGTTTCCTCCCATTAGCAGGAGAAAGGGAGAGGAAAAGGAGATGGCAGAACAAACCAGTAGCAAATAATAAAAGAATTCTGGTGAAAATGATAAAGGTTAAAAAGTTCTGGGTGTACTAAGTGAATAAAAGATTTATAAGAGATGAAAATTAAATTTAGCAAGGATTGTAGCACTGAAAAAATTGTGTATGAATAATCAGAAAATGAAGCAAATAATGATTGAAGGGAAGGCTAAGTAGAAAAAAAATCAGTGGAAAAAAGAGACAAAAGGAATAATTCTTATTCAATCCTCTTTCAGGAAAGCTATTACAAACTAAGTAAAAGCATCCTGGCTCAGAGGTTAAAGTGTCTGCTGCAATGTGGGAGACCCAAGTTCAATCCCCAGATGGGGAAGATTTCCCTGGAGAAGGAAATGGCAACCCACTCCAGTATTCTTGCCTGGAAAATTCTATGGATGGAGTAAGCTATAGTCCATGGGATCGCAAAGAATCATATATGACTGAGCAACTTTCACTTCACTTTTCTTTTGAAAAATTTACAAAAAACATTTATTTGGAAGGCAAGTGGAAATTGTAAATTATTTTAAGCATAAGGTAGCTGAAACTTGACTTAGGAATATTTTGTTAAACCTGATATATGAATTATACAGTAGTTAAAACATGTCTCATTGACACAATAGGTAAATCAATGATATACTTCATTGTTTTTAAATTTATACATTAGCATTAATGCATGATTTATTATGATACATAGCAAAACATCTCAAAAGATTTTAAGTCTGTTGTGTGAGTGACCCATTTTTCAGAATTATGAGCTTTATCTGTCAATTGTATTTAAAATTGCATTATTTAAATGCTGATAACATATGGAAAAATAGCTTCCATAAACCTTCAAGCTTATTCAATAGTTACCTTATTATTTAGTCATATAAGACACTAGAAACTTTCTAGACTTCTTATTCATTAATCAAAGATGAGTAAAGAATCTTACACTCAGAATTGCTTTATTAGTAGTATTTTATTTAGTGTGTATTTACACCAAAGTAAATTAATCTCTTTTAAACTAGGATCCAGTTTTC
Source organism: Neotragus moschatus (assembly GCA_006410615.1). NCBI lineage: Eukaryota > Metazoa > Chordata > Mammalia > Artiodactyla > Bovidae > Neotragus > Neotragus moschatus. The sequence continues at coordinate 1,533 of SJYA01008946.1, forward strand.
ATCTCTTTTGTCTACATTACCTTGCATGGGTCTTTATGCCTAGTAAACACTGCTGCTGCTGCTGCTAAGTTGCTTCAGTCGAGTCTGACTCTGTGCGACCCCATGGGCGGCAGCCCACCAGGCTCTCCCATCCCTGGGATTCTCCAGGCAAGAACACTGGAGTGGGTTGCCATTTCCTTCTCCAATGGATGAAAGTGAAAAGTGAAAGTGAAGTCGTTCAGTTGTGTCCGACTCTTCGCGACCCCATGGACTGCAGCCCACCAGGCTTCTCTGTCCATAGAATTTTCCAGGCAAGAGTACTGGAGTGGGGTGCCATTGCCTTCTCCTAGTAAACACTAAATATAAATAAATTGTTGAAAATTAAGATGAATTTGTCTGTAATGATTTAATTTTGCCTTATAAGGACATGTTAGTTATTTAGTCCAATTATTATGATGTTTCCTATATTTATTCCAATGTTGCAGCCACAAGACTACAAATATTATTGTCAGTGACTTTTTACCTCAGAAGTTTCTCTGACTCATGTTTTCATCAACAATAAAAAAAGTTAAGATCAATTATTAATTAATTAATAATTTTAATGTTTCCATTAGATTTTTGTGTCTTCTTAAGGATAAATTGTACACTGATAGACATCTTAGGGAATTGTGTGGTCTGGCTGGTCTCCTGTGACTTTGATAGTAACACCAGTTCCTCTGAGAAGCTGACATCTAGGACGACCTTGTCAAGCTCTGTCCTGGAATGACAATCGGTTCAGCAACAGCAAGTATGTGATCATGACCTCCACCTAGAGAGCAGATGTCCCTGTTCTCCTTCAGTTATGGGAGAAATAACACTCTCATCATATGACAACTTATGTCCTGATTTACTGGTAGTGTGACATCTCTTACAGATTTTTACATCGGATACCTACTGTTAAAATCGACACCAATATCGTGTAAAAAAGGAACGAACAGTAAATAATCGGGAGAACCAGGGAGGACTATGAGCAAGAAAAAGAGCTAAAAAGATAAAAAAGAATTTATCCACATTGTTATTTTTTGTAAGTTGAAAGTCTTTTTACTTGGACATTATTCTTCAGGAAAAATAAGTTAGAGGTTATTTAAAATATAAACTCTCTTGATGTACTTACAGGCACCGTGGTAGTTCTGAGGCTAACAATAAAAAATTAAAAAGTGGGTGATGGCCGCATTCCTGGAAATTCTTTCATCTTCCCTAAAATCATTAGAATAATCCTCCCACTCATTAACCTATGAAATACCCAGCCCAAAAACACTGACCATGCCATATTTCAAAGTCTCTTGTCTTCTGAGATGGCCCATACTATGTCTGTAGAATTTGCCTCTCTCTAAATAAGTCCACTTCTTAAGCATCTATCTATCTTTACTTCTCAAAATTTGGCTATATAACTAATATTTGTGTCTCCTTGCCTAAGCAAATTCATACAGTTTTGTTGGGCCTTTTCGGTAATTGATTGTACTGTGTTTTCCAGTTTCTTAACGTAGAAGTAGCTGACTCTTTGCAAGAAGCTCCTGCATATTTTTCTCTAGTTTTCTCTTAATCTGTGCAAGTTAATCTACAACTTTTTCTGTTTCTAAAAGCTTCATTTACTTTCAAACAGCAACTTTTTAAAAATGTTTCAATCTTCCTACTGTATTTACCAAGACAGAGTTCTAAGTGTTTTTTGAGCACTACTTCTTGATCCAATCTCACTAATTCCTACTTAAATCAGCTTTTTATATTCTTAATAAGGGACTTCCCAGGTGATACTAGTGGTAATGAACCCACTTGCTAATGGAGGAGACAGAAGAGACAGGGGTTCAATTCCTGGGTCAGGAAGATCCCCCGGAGGAGGGCATGAACCCACTCCAGTATTCTTGCCTGGAGAATCCCGTGACAGAGGAGCCTGGAAGGCAACAGGCATGACTTAGCATTCACACACATTCTTAACAAACTTATAATGTTTATTAAAGTAGCCCTTGCAAAATAAAACACATCAAAACTATTTGCTCCAATTCTCCTTTATTACATTTACTATGTGTGTATGTATGGGATATGTGTATATGTGTGTGACTTTCACAATGTCTAGGATGAACTAGCTGAAAAAGTACAGGTGAAGATATCTGCTAAGGTCATGCAATGGTGAAATCTGTAACCTGATAAAGGAAACTTATGTGGTTCTTTCACCAGCACACTTCAGATTCTCCTCTTTCTTAAATGCTATAATTATTAATAATAAAACCAGCTATTTTGTCTATCATACACCGAATTCCATAATATTTTGAACTTAACACCCTAATTTTACCCTAAAATTCATAGCACAGCACATGGTAAACAAGTATTTGAATACATTCATAATTATATTGGCTATATGAAAGTCTGTATTTTTCCACACAAAATCACTCTGTTTAATTAGCTGCTATTAAAAATGTTATGTTTCATTCAGTCTTTCAGCAGTATTTATTGAACACTTCCTACATGCATTTTTTGTTGTGTATTATTAAGACTTCCACATAGATGACATTTATTATTATATTTATTACCATACTGTATACAATATAATAAATCATTATTGATGTTTATATTGCTCTAAGCTTCTCTTCCCCTTAAATTTAGTGCTGCTATATATTTAGATCTGGTTGAAAATCTGTGATGGTTGTTACACAATAGAAGTTGAGTAGATGTGATTCTTTGGCATCCACAGATGTACAGAAAGAAAAAGAGCAACAAAGAAAACAGTGACATGAGAAAAAATGAATCAGTTATATTTATCAACATGAGTATGCTCAGTATATTCATAGTCACACAGGAGAGAATGACAAAAAATACATTTTAAAATAAGTGAAAATGGAGATTATTATTATCACCCTTAGCCCTGTGGATAAACAAAAGTGACAAACTCATAAAGTTATTATAGATGATACTTGTGATTCTGAGTCCTGTAATTTTCATTTACCATAGATATGATATAGCTTCCTTCCTAGTTATTTGTAAGAATTTTCTCTCTAGATTCTTTCAGTATTTGTTTTTAAAATCTTATAGGATAAATAAATAATTTAGTTCAGGATAGATTTACATGACCAAAAGATACAAAAAAGTGTTTCTGCTGGTTCTTTTTTTATTGGATTCCATGAAGTGTGATTTTAAATAAGCTTTTATATATGTTTGACTAATATTTGCTGTTAAAATTATCTTTTGGACTGCTATATTCATTTTTACCAAAAAATTTAAAAAGAATCAAAGACTCTATCATTGCTCCTATTTATATACATATTAGGAAATCAGCCCTGAACATTCATTGAAGGACTGATGCTGAAGCGGAAGCTCAAGTACTTTGGCCACCTGATGTGAAGAACTGGCTCAGTGGAAAATACCTTGATTCTGGGAAAGATTGAGGGCAGGAGGAGAAGGGGACGACAGAGGATGAGATGGTTGCATGGTATCACCGACCCAATGGACATGAGTTTGGCTAGGCTCCGGGAATTGGTGATGGACAGGGAGGCCTGGCATGCTGCAGCCCATGAGGTCACAAAAAATCTGACTTCAAAAAATGACTGAGCGACTGAACTGAACTGATTAGAATAAAATCCATATTTATATAGGTGTAAATGATAGATTGGCTAACTGAAACTATATGAGTGTGCGATAGTTTTGTCCAAAGGAGATGAAGGAGACTATGATTCATGCCTCAGGGAACAAATATGTGAAACAAGGAAAGAAATTCTGACAAAAATCTGAGAAACTGTGTTTGGAAAGTGGTAATTGGAAAAACAATAAGAAAATAGTAATTTTTATATCTAGCTAACGAACATTTGCAATTTCTGCCAGTTAAGACAAGATCCAGGCCAGTCAATATACAGATATCACTGTATAGATAGTTTGACCAAACTTAGAATATACATGATTTAAATAATAAATAACCTTTCACAGTCTGCTTCTCAAAATGAAAAAGCACATGTTATTTCTTTTCTCCATCTTGTGGCTAATCTTGTTTTTTAACCTCCTTTCTTCTCTCAGACTGAATTATGTTTGACTGGATCATTGCCCATTTTGTGAGGTAATTTCTCAATGTACACTCTGAGGTCTCCTTGACTTATTTTTGGAGAGCAATTTTATTATTTAGGACTGCTCTCTGCATTACCTGCATGGAGACTTTGTGTGTCTGCTATCCATTTTGACATTCAATAATACATCCAAAGTTTTCCTTCCCCCTTCCCTCCTTCTTTCCATTTTTCCTTCCTTCCTCCCATGTTGGCTCTTCCTATTGCTACCAGTTTGATATATTTGTTCCAGGTATTAAAGATAGTATGTTGACCCTCCAAATTCGTTTACCAAAATTTTAAATAAAATGTTACTATTTTTCTTGGTGACGATTAGCCAATCAGAAATCGCAATATTGTGGTGTTTATAAACCATAAACTCTATGCACTATCCTTATTTTATTCATGGCAAAGGAAAGTCACTTTAAAATTCAGCTTATTACTACAATTAATATAGGCACCTGTATATTGTTACCTTAAAAAATGCTATTAATGGCATAATTAATGAAGGCATTTCAGAGATTACCTGATGTAAATTTCTCTTTCACTAAGATTTGGAAATTCAGAGGTGACACAAAGAAAGCAACTGGAGAATTTGCAGACCATAAGCAGAAATCAGCTCATCATTCTTTTAGCTCAATAATTTTTAATTACAAATAAGCCTAATGATATATTTATATTTGTGTTTGGCATATGTGATTAGCAGTAATAGTCATCAACATGTGTTTCCATATGACTGATATAAAGTTGTCAATTCGTTTCTTTTGAATTGAATAACAAAAATGTTTCCATATATCATATTTTGTGGAATAGGAATTAGAAAACTAAGACTGAAAATGAATTGTCAAAGCTTCCTTAGCTGCTAATTACAAAACTCTAATTTGAATCTGAATATTTCTGATGCTTCTGAATCGTTACACTTTTGATCAGAATTTGAAAATATCATAGCTGTGTTTTTCATAATGTAAAATAGAGTGACATTCAAAATAAATTTCATACTTTGAATTTTATCATAGCTGATTCAATCTGTGGAAGCTAGTCTGGAATGGAAATAGGTGTCATCTAATAAAAAAGAATTTATTATCTGATAATCTTTGGATTAGATTTTCTAGTCTTTTTTAGCATTATCATCACAGAATAACATAAAAACATTTATTTAGATACCAGCTAGAAGAAATAATGGAATTAAGAGAGTAGGATCCATTTTATGACATTTATTGAAGTCACATTTTGCAAAAGATGAGTAATTTTAGATGAAGAAAGATATAATCAATTGGAACTGAGTTCTAGACATCAGTGTTCAATATTAATATGAGAAATAACATATTAATCATGCAATAGTTGCTGCTTAACCCCATACTAAGTAATTTACTGCAAAGGTGAAAGAGGAGAAATGACTCAAAACTGCAATTGCACAATAAATATTGAGCAAATATTACATTCTGTCCTTTTAATCCTTTCTTTAGTAGGCTATACTCTCTATGGTAACTAGTTTTGGTGGTAAATAATTTTTACCTATTATCTAAATCTCTTTCTATTTTTTCTCTGCAATTAATGGTATTTTACACACACACACACACACATACACACATACACACATATACAGAAAGGACCGAATGACCAAGTGATGATACATTATAAATTGAAAATATGATGTTTTCATTGAAAAGAACAAATAAAACTATATAATAGATAATAGAAAGATCTGCAAAGAATATTATTTCAAACAAACAAAGAAGCAAGGCAGTTGAGAGTGCTAGTGTACAACAGGTGTTAAAATGGCAGGGCTGCAGTCATGCATACATTCTCTATGTTTGAAAACTGCATGTCTCTAAAATTATGTCTAGGAGACCACTATAATGTCTGTCTTTGGGGGAGAGTGTATAAAATTATATCTAGGAGACCATTGTAGTGTCTGTCCTTGGGGAGGAAAGAAGATGAGACTAGGATGTTAAAAATGAACTGATTTTTTCCTTTATTTATTTGGCTGAACTGGGTCTGTTGTGGCACACAGACTCTTTTGTGGCAGCATGTGGGATCTAGCTCTCTGACTAGGGACTGAACTCAGGACTCTGCACTGGGAGCAGGCAGTCTTAGCCATTGGACCACCAGGGATGTCTTTGACTTTTCTTTATAGGATCTTTGAGCTGTTGGAATTCTTTATACCAGAATATATATTTATATTAAAAATAAAATGCAGATTGTTTATGATCCTTATAAAAGCTCTTCTAGTATGTCTTTGTTTTGCGTCTATCAAATTTCTTTAGTATTTTCTGATATTATGTCAATTGAAAATGCTATGTGAGCAAAACATACAATTTTTAAAAATCCTTTAAGTCCTGAATTATTTATAATATTTTCATTTAAGCATGCTTTACAATGGAGGGTCAGGTTAACATGCAATAGTATTATAGCAATAAAAGATAATTTTAAAACATAGCTTATAAGAATCATTTTAATTTTACTAAAGCTTCTTGGCATTTTTTTTTTTTTTCATTCAGTTTCTGGGCAAATTTCTCTTAGTGTTTAATGTGGAAACTAGGATGTCAGTTTTCATTTTGTACATCCATCAGAAGGAAGAGTGCTTACAGAAAGAAGAAGAATACAATAAAGATTTGAAGACTTAATTTTATTATTCAGTTCAGTTCTGTCACTCAAATGTGAATGACTCTTTGCGACCCCATGAAGTGTAGCATGCCAGGCCTTGCTGTCCCGGGGAAGGCAATGGCAACCCACTCCAGTACTCTTGCCTGGAAAATCCCATGGACCCAGGAGCCTGGTGGGCTGCCGTCTATGGGGTCGCACAGAGTCGGACACGACTGAAGCGACTTAGCAGCAGCAGCAGCAGCAGGCCTCGCTGTCCAAAGCAACTCCTGGAGTTTACTCAAACTCATGTCCATTGAGTCAGTGATGCCATCCAACCGTCTCATCCTCTGTCATCCCCTTCTCCTTCCACATTCAATCTTTCCCAGCATCAGGGTCTTTTCAAATGAATCAGTTATTCACATCACATAGCCAAAGTATTAGAGTTTCAGCTTCAGCATCAGTCCTTTCAATGAACGTTCAGGATTGATTTCCTTTAGGATTGACTAATTAGATCTCCTTATTGTCCAAGGGACTCTCAAGAGTCTTCTCCAGCGCCACCATTCCTGGAGACTGATAAAGCATTAAATGAACTTGAGATTGCCCTTGAGAGAATATCCTAATCTCTGCGGCTGTGTCACTTAGCTCTCTTTAGTCCTATTTAAGTAATTGTATTTGTTTCTAACTGCCATTGTAATAAATTACTACAAACTTACAGACTTAACCAAAGCAAGTTTATTTTCTTACAGTTTGAAGGTCAGAAGTCTAAAATCAGTCTCGTTGGGTCAAAGTCAGTGCTTTGACAGGACTGGTTCTTTTTGGTGTTTCTGGTGGGATAAATCGTTGCCCACCTTTTTAGGCTTCTACAGAGTCATCTGCACTAGCTGGACCCTTTTCTCATATCGTTTTCTCAACCTCCCTCTAATGTCTCTCTTCACATTGATGACTTTTGTGAATCTTTCTTATAAGAACTCCCGTGTTTACACTGGGTCCATTGTTTGTGCTGTTGTTCAGCCACTCAGTCATGTCTGACTCTTTGCTACGCCACAGACTGAAGCCCATGAGACTCCTCTGTCCATGGGATTTTCCAAGCAAGAATATACTGGAGTGGATTGCCATTGTCTTCTCCAGGGGATATTTCTGACCCAGAAATTGAACCCATGTCTCTTTCAGCTTCTACACTGGCGGGTGGATTCTTCACCATCCTGAATAATCTCCTCATCTCAAAATTACTCAGTCAGATCTACAAAGTTCTGTTTGCCANTGCCACTGTCTTCTCCAGGGGATATTTCTGACCCAGAAATTGAACCCATGTCTCTTTCAGCTTCTACACTGGCGGGTGGATTCTTCACCATCCTGAATAATCTCCTCATCTCAAAATTACTCAGTCAGATCTACAAAGTTCTGTTTGCCACATAAGGAAATGCAGGTTGAAGGGATCGGCAATGGACGTCTTTGTGGAGTCACTGATCAGCCTACTACGTAGACTATAAAGAATGTTCCTGGAAAATGTCTCAACACAGGCAGGTCCACAGTTTCTCTTCTTCTTAGATAGGAGACATGAGAAACTATAGCCCTCAAGTTATTTTTTGAATAATTCTGCTATCGGTTATCATGCTATTAGCTCATAATACAATTCTGGATTTTAGCTCATTATGTAATTTTAGCTTTCATTTTTGCAGCTTAGAGGATTTATATCTTAAGAAGGTGGTAACGGGTAATAAACTACCTTATTACTTCCTTAAGTCACAACCACCATTTTTATGATAATTTAAAAATCTCATAATCTATTTTTTATAAATTCCATTGAGTGTGTGACAAGGTCCAAATTTAATGCTTCCTGTAGCCACCAACTATATTAAGAATCTCTGGACAATGCAGACATGTGGCCTTTAGCATTCACGGTGCCTCCAAATGACTCCTCCTGGTGAGCACGAACTGTTCATCACCCATTCTCTTCTGTCCTATCTTATCAGAAAGTTCAAATCCAGAGGAAGAGCTCACATTTTTATTATTACACATCAAACATAAAGAGATTGTAATGTAGCATGTGCTTATATCTTTTTAAATGCTGCTGTATTTTGATAAGAAATAACAATTTCTCACTTTGCTTATACATTTATTAAAGATAATTAAAGAATTTCATTTTCATACATAAATCAGTTCAAGAACCTCTGTGAAATACGGGAAACATCTTCATATATGTCTCTTATACATACATATTTGGATGTTAATTTGGTGCTAATTTGAGTTAGTCTTTCAGTGAATAAATTTTTCTCATGTATGCCTACTGTTGAAACACATGTATCTGAAATTTTTTTAATGAATTTTTCTTTTAATAATTTCTTGATATTTCCTTTGTAATATATTTTGTTATATAATCTTTGCATGTCCTATTGCATTATTTTTTTCTTTGAATGTTCTTCTTTTAAATATGAATTATGTTTTCTCGCCAAAGAGATATATGTGTGCATAATATATAGTTTATTAAATTTCCTATTAGTATTATTAGTTGTGTCACTTGCGCTCATTTGTTCAGTTGTTTCCAACTCCCTGCAGCCCCATAGACTGTAGTCCACCAGGCTTCTCCGTGGGATTTTCCAGGCAAGAATACTGGGTTGTGTTGCCATCCCCGAATCAGGGATGGAACCCACGTCTCTTGCATCCCCTGCCTTGGCAGCCAGTTTCTTTACCACTAGCACCACCTGGGAAGCCTCATAAGGTTAAAAATATTCTTGAAACTAATTTCCTCCAGGTTTAATGACAACTTTTATCATATGTATATATGTATGTATACACAGGTACAAATGTATGTGTATATATGTATATAATTGTTAAAACAAATCACTGCTGAAGCTGAAGGACACAAGTTAAATAAAACAGACTATGAAAGAAATTTTACATGGAAATTTAGCTTTAAAAAATTTGAAACGTTATAAGATGTTAAAGAAAATTATTAACAAATATTTACATAATTGCTACCATAAAGTGAAAGCTAAATATAACTCTATTTTTGTCTTTGATACCAAAAAACTACAGTAATTCTGAAAGTTCAGTTTTAATAACTCTGAGGACTACTGACTTGTAATCTTGAGAATATGAATGTTTGTCAAAAGAAATTGGTTGTTGACTAAATGCTTGTTAGAATGCTTGTTGAGTAAACCACTTCTTCATTTCAGTATATAAATTATGTTTGTCATTAACCTGTTGACTATAGTTACACTGATTTAGTTGTGAAAACAGAGTGCAGATTATTGAAGAAAGAAATATATCTGAAATCATTACTCTTTGCAAAATCCATTTTGCAATTAAAATAAACTTTAGAACACAATGTAAAAATATCATTCTTCCACACTACTGTAATTCTCACGTATGGTTTTGTTCCGACTCTATCCTCTAGGTCCTGTTTCCCAGGTCTTGCATCCACCTCTCCGTTTATATGAAGGCTAGTACTAGTTTTCTGTTGTCGCCATAACAAACTACCACAAACTTGGTAAGACACAAACTTGGTGTCTTATAAAAGCAACATAAATTTATTACCTTACATTTCTGTAGGTTAGAAATCTAACAATGGTTTTGGTGGGAGAAAATCAAATTATTGTCAGGGCTGCATTCTTTTCTGGAAGCTTCAGAAGGGAAGGCATTTCCTTGCCTTCTCTGGGTTCTAGAGGCCACTCACAGGTCCAGCCTCCTCCGGCTTCCTCCATCCTCAAGGTCAGCATCTTTGTGTCTCTCTTCACTATCACATCCTTACTGTGACCACAACCAGGAAGGGTGCCCTGATGGGACCCACTTAGGTAATCCACAAAAATGGCCCCAACTAAATTCCTTTAGCTTAATCACATTTGCCAAGTCTTTTTTATTTTTGCTGTTTAATCACAAATTCATCTCCAGTTAATACATTTATTCATCAATGACAAGTTTAACATGGACAGTTACGTATCAGAGCCTACAAAGGCAATGAGAAAGTAAGAAGTGTTCATTATAATCACTAGATTTTTACGAGGAAATATTCTTACAAAATGTGTTGGTTAAATTTCCAGTAGTTGTGTATGGATGTGAGAGTTGGACTATAAAGAAAGCTGAGTGCTAAAGAATTGATGCTTTTGAAACATAGTGTTGGAGAAGATTCTTGAGAGTCCCTTCGATTACCAGGAGATCCAACCAGTCCACCCTATAGGAAATCAGTCCTGGGTGTTCATTGGAAGGACTGATGCTGAAGCTGAAACTCCAATACTTTGGCCACCTGATACAAAGAACTGACTCTTTGGAAAACACCCTGATGCTGGGAAAAATTGAAGCCAGGAGAAGGGAACGATGAAGAATGAGGTGGTTGGGTGGCATCACTGACTCAATAAACATGAGCTTGAGCAAGCTCTGGGAGTTGGTGATAGACAGAACCCTGGCATGCTGCAGTTCATGGGGTCGCAAGGAGTGGGATATGACTGAGCTACTGAACTGAACTGAAAGTTTGCTAAGTGACAGCTCAGTCTCTAAAGAATAAATTACAAACTTTTTAGATTGGAGGGCAGAGAAAAATCTCTCTCTTGATCTGTCTACCACATTAACATCACTTTGCTTTTGTCCCTGCACTCCAGGTTTATGGAACTAGATAAAACTCAAATCTGCCTCACCATTGTGCCCGTGTCTGTTCTGTACATGCCCCAGTTGATTTCTCCCATTAGTTTAATTTGGTGCATGTAGAGCCACTGTATAAGGAAAGGGCATCCAGTTGCTCTTTGTACCATATGATCACTGTATAACGATCCAGAAATGGATAGCTGTTGCAAGAATGATATGTGAGGTAGCCTTGTGTGAAAGGATTTAACCTTAGGATCAAGTGTAATGAATATACCAATCAGTCTGATTCCTTCTGCAATCAGATTTCAAGAATGCAATGACTGTTGGCCACTCAGTTGCAAAGATATTACAGCAGATTGCCAATGCAAATGTGAATGTAAAACAAATTGTTCAGTCATGAGCGAGAGATAGATAATTGTCAATTTTCAGATAATTCCATTAGTTCCTAATAATTACTATTATTGGGTGCATGTGTGTTAAATGGCTTCAGCAATGTCCAACTCTTTGCGACCCAATGGGCCATAACTTGCCAGGCTTCTGTGTCCATGGGATTCTCCAGGCAAGAATACTGGAGAAGGTTGCCTTGCCTTCTTCCAGGGGATCTTCCTGACCCAAGGATGGGACCCCTGTCTCTTATGTCTCCTCCATCGGTAGGCAGGTTCTTTCCCACTAGTGCCACCTGGGAAGTTCATTGTTAAAATTCCTGATCTCTGATTAGGCTACACAAGTGATTCTCTCACTTTTTAGCCTCAGGTTGACTTCATACTCTCAGGTTATTAACGATCCCAAAGGCCTTTAGTCATAGGGATTATATCAATATTTACTGCATTAGAAAATCAAACTGAGAAAATTTTAAATGCTAATATTTTAATGAGATGTAGTTGACATACTATAAAATTCACTCTTAAAGATTATAGTTGAATTATATTTAATATCTTCACAAGATTGTGCAACCAGCAACAGTGTATAATTCCAGAACATTCTCATCACTTCCTAACAAAACTCTGAACTCATTAGCATCCCTCACCATCCTCTCCCCCCTAGCCACTGGCAACCACTAATCTTTCTATCTCTATAGGTTTGCATATTCAGGACATTTCATAAAAATGGAACCATATTAAAGGTTAATGTATAAATTTATTTTAAAAGAACAAAAATCTTATAGCATGATTCATATAAGGTTTCCAAAATTCTAATTTGTGCTTCTAATCTCAAATTTCATCATTAAAACAGAAACTGTCCATTAAAATGACAGGCTTACATTATTCATTTTTGAGAAAATATTTGTTGATATCCTAACTAAGGATAACCACATAGTTTTTTTCATCTGTTACTCATGTAAGTACAACTGGTGTTTTATTTAAAAAATTATAAATAAATACTGGCTAGTTCAGCTCTCATTTTAAACATTCTCATGAGTGCTTTGCTTTATCTTCAGATAATCACAGGATCTGAGTGTGCAGCAGAAATGCTCGAGAGATACCCCTCATTTTATCAGGCAATATTAATTAGTCACACATTTAAGTCGAGATATAGTAATTTGAATGGGGGAAGGCAATGGCAACCCACTCCAGTACTCTTGCCTGGAAAATCCCAGGGACGGGGAGCCTGGTGGGCTGCCATCTATAGGGTCACACAGAGTCGGATACGACTGACGGGACTTAGCAGCAGCTTAGTAATATGAATGACTTTTTAACTTCATTGTTTTACCGTGAATATGTGGCAGTGAAGATACTACAACTGCTAGTGCACTTTGATGTCGTTGTCTTGATTCATGCAAAGGTACCAGCAATTTTACCCCTCGTTGGTTTTACACCATCAGNAGGGTCACACAGAGTCGGATACGACTGACGGGACTTAGCAGCAGCTTAGTAATATGAATGACTTTTTAACTTCATTGTTTTACCGTGAATATGTGGCAGTGAAGATACTACAACTGCTAGTGCACTTTGATGTCGTTGTCTTGATTCATGCAAAGGTACCAGCAATTTTACCCCTCGTTGGTTTTACACCATCAGTGCAATATCTACACAGAGAAAATAGCAAATATCTTGGTGCTATTTTAAAAATAGTTTCAACACATACCAAACACCCCTCAATCCTAAAAAAGTTTTGAAGTTTCCCAGAAGACTATGAATTCACCTAAAAAGCACATTCTTTTTACATCTGTGACTCTATTTCTGTTTTGTAAATAGGTTCACTTGTATCATCTCTTTAGATTTCACATATTAGTGATAGCATATGATATTTGTCTTTTTCTGATTTACTTCAGCACATTCTTTTTAAATAACAATATCTAACTTAAGCAAAATAAATAGCTTATTTTATTTGAATGATAATTCTCTATCTGGAACATTTTTCTCCAACTGCTTTCTGCAAAATTTTCTCTTTGTTCAGCTGGTAAGAAGACCTAACTCAAGAGGGATTCCTGTTCTGTCAACTTTTTCTATAAGCTGAGGTAATTTTAGGGGTTTACATTTTGCATCTGGGAATAGAACTTTGGACTTTTCTTTAGCAAATGATTAAGCAGTGTTTTTAAAATGCGGAGCACAGAGAAAACTCAACTTCAACTCTTTTGAGATCTGCCATTACCAAAGAAGTACCAGTAATACAACCTGGTTAGCAGGCTTGCGAGTAGGTTGTGAGGAGCTGTGACACACACCACTTCAGAAATTCAACGAAAAGCTGCATGATGTTTGAGCCTGCCATTGAATTACACAGACTGCCACTTTAAAAAAGGGAGTTTCATATCACTGCATGCTTTGTCAAGGGTGTCGTTGGACGACGAAGCTTAAATATCCCTTTTAGCTGAAGAATTATACAGAACATAATCCTTTAGAATGAAATATCCATGTACATCCTGATAAATTATTTTCTCATATGTTGTGCTCAAGTATCTAATCCTTTAGAACATATTTCTAAAAAGACTTCATTGTACTGTGA
>SJYA01008947.1:0-14212 GCA_006410615.1 Neotragus moschatus
ATGCTCCTGAGGAAATGTGTAGGGCTGTCAGTGGGTTGTTCCAGTTACAGGGCAGAGCCCTTGTCGTCTAGAGGTCATTGGACAGACTTGCACAAAGAATTGTTCCGCCCAAGATGCCCATTGTTTCTCTCTTGAGAGGCACCATTTTTCATTTTGCCAATAATAAAATTGATGCTCACAGGTGCTTAGCATAACTAACATGTAGTAGGTGCTCAGTAAATATTTGTAGTTTAATGAATGACTTTGTCCAAGAATTTGGTTCTTTACGTTAGTGCTCAAGTCCAGAATAAGTGAGGAAGCCGAAGCCAGGGGCTCCGCAGATTGTAATCTCAGAAGGATGAGTTTGGGATTTCACTGGCAGTCCAGTGGTTAAGACAACCTGCTTCCACTGCAGGGGGCAGGTGTTCTATTCCTAGTTGGGCAGCTAAGATCCAGCGTGCCACTCAGTGCCCCACTCCAAGAAGAAGAAAGGTGAGCCTTGCACTTCCCTAGCGATCCGGTGGTTAAGACTTCTTTTTTCCATTGCAGGGGGGTGTGGGTTCAATCCCTAATGGGGGAACTAAGATCCCTCCTGCTGTGCCAGGAGGCCAAAAAATTAAAATAAAATAAAAAATGAAGGGTGAGCCTTAGTGTCTTTGTTTTGAGCCCTTCCCAAGAGGACTATGGGGTGAATGTGAGTAGGCAGCAGCAGAAGCTGCGTCTAATGATTGGGAAAGACCAGTGCATCACTAGCTGAAAAGAATGATTTCTGTGACATCTTATAAAGCATCCACATTTCCTGCTTTATCTTCCCTGCAACCCTAAGAGATTTATTTCCTTTTTGTAGGCCTGATAATGGAGTCCCCAGAGTTTAAGGAACTTGGGCAGCAATTTAAACTAGGTCTGGGGGGCAGTACAGAGCATTGTTTTTCTGGGTTCCTCCATGGTGTTTGTCTACAGAGGGGGAGGTCTGGGGTGAGCTGGAACTTCCCATCTTGCAGAAGAAGGTTGTAGAGAGATGAGGGCTGGACAGAAAGGGGTGCCTGGTGGGGCCCCTAGGTCAGCACCACTTATGCTCCACAGGCGCCCCCAAGGGAAAAAAGTGACAATAATTTCTCTTCAAAGGCTTTGAAATACAGCTAAGACCACAGTGTGTTTCCATTGTGCCTCCCTGAGTCTACACTACAAAAATTCTAGCACCAGCACATGAACATTTATGACAAGGAAGTTCACTTTGGCATGGTTTGGGACAGCAAGAAATTGGAAAAAGTCGAAGAGCCTTCAGCGGACATCAGTTACCTAAGTTGGGGTAATCATGTGTGGTGGTTTCTATTAAGCCTTTGAGAAAGGTGTAGTATTGGGTTGGCCAACAAGTTTGTTCAGGTTTTTTCATAAGATGTTACAAAAACCCGAATGACCATTTTGGCCAACCCAGTACCTGCATGGAAAGATGTGCAGGCCATATTAAGTGCAAAAAATGAATTTCAGGCCCATTTTAATTTTTAAAATGACAATAACCCCTAAACAATGTTATTTAAACTATGGGATACTAAGTAGCCCATTAAGTAAATTGTAGAGTTACTTTACTGTCACAAATAAATTGGACCGTATGAAATTGCTCATATTTGATGGTTTGGACCACACAGATAACAGTTTCATATAGCTCGGCCAGGTAGCATTAGCAAAAATTAAATAGAAGGAACAAAACAGAAAACATTTCTGGGATTTCCCTGGTGGTCCAGTGGCTAAGTCTCCTTGCTCCCAATGCAGGGGGCCGGGGTTTGATCTCTGGTCAGAGATCCCACATGCTGCAACAAAAAATTGATCCTGTGTGCTGCAACCAAGACCTGGCACAGCCAAATAAATAAATTAAAAAAAGAAAACATTGCTACCTGTGCCCTTGAAGAGAAGGTACGTGGTATTTGTTAGCACGTTTGTTTCTGATATTTATATCAGATTCTGATTTATATCAGAATATATGTACTCACAAGGTCATAGTCACAGAAGTTTGAAAATTGCTGCAACTCAACGCTGGAGCAGGTTTGAGGGAAACTTAAAATTTTTTATTACTGTAAGCACTTCTGGGTGGTTTTACTTCACTGCTACTGTTGTTGCTGTTATTAAGGCAGTAAGTCGTGCCCGACTCTATGACCCCGTGGACTACAGCACACCCCTAACACAGGGATCAAACAGGGATCAAACCCACATCTCTACTGTCTCCTGCATTGGCGGGTAGGTTCTTCAGCACTAGTGCCACCTGGAAAGCCCTATTAGGAGCCTAGTGAAAGTATTTTCATTTGCTTCATGGAAAGGAGGAAAGGTTGCTCTTGAGGAAATAAAATCTTTGGGGAATACCTTTGAAAGAAAACTGGGAAAGAAGATCTCTAGAGCTGTAGCTATATATAACTGTGAATATATATGTATCTTTTGAATATATACATATTCACAGGAAAGACTCATGAGCTTAAAATACCCAAATCCTGACAGCTCTGAAACTGGCTTTTGAAGGGAGAGTTTCTTGGAACTAAGTAAGTGATTTTTAACTTGTGGATAGAGTTCTAGATGCCTTCTAAAGGGGAATATTTACCCAATATCTGAGGAGGAAATTTTGGCCTTATGGTTTTAATTTTAGACATGTAAACTTTTTTTTCTACACCCCACGGCATTCGGGATCTTAGTTCCCCAACCAGGAGTCAAACCTGTGCCCCCTACACTGGGAGCACGGAATCTTAACCACCAGACTGCCAGGGAAGTCCCAGAGGTGTAACCTTTTGGATCCAGACAGTCCACTTCCTGCATCACCTTTATAATCATAAAGGAAACTTTGTTATTATGGAACAAAAACAACAATAATAAAAATTTTTTAAAAGCAACAAGGGAAAAGACTCTACTTAAGTAAAAGTGTTGATCATTAAGCATTAGCACCGAGTATCATTATTGTTGTTTAAGACAGACACTAAGACACAGGACACTTAAGTCGTGTCTGACTCTTTGCGACCCCATGGGCCATAGCCTGCCAGGCCCCAATGTCCGTAGGGTTTCTCAGGCAAGAATACTGGAGTGGGTTGCCATTTTCTTCTCCAGGGGATCTTCCTGACCCAAGGATCAAAGCCGAATCTCCTGCATTGGCAGGCGGATTCTTATCCACTGCACCATTCTGGAAGACTGGCAGTCAGATTCTTTCCTGCTGAGCCACCAGGGAAGCCCAGCAAGGAGTATATATCAAAGTATGTATTTTATTTATTTGTATATATATTTAAGGTTGCTCCAGATCAATTTCCTATTTGATTCTTTTAAACTGTAATGTTCAATTGAGGTTCTTTAAAATGAAGTTACAGGGACTTTCCTGGCAGTCCAGTGGTTAGGCCTCCATCCTTCCACTGCAGGGAGCGTGGGTTCAGTTCTTCATGGGGGAACTAAGATCTCACATGCCATGACGGGGAGGTGGCCAAAAAAAAGAGTTAAAAAAAAGTAGTGTGAAGAAGCTTACCATCTTATATATATATATCTTTAAAAAGTTACAGTTTTGATCAAAGGAATCCTGTTTTTCTCTCTGGTGAAACATCTGTGTTGCAAGTTTTATTTTAGGGACCACACGTGTATGACAAAAGCTCCCCTCAGCACTTGGTGGCACCATACCCAAGTGCAGCTTTTGTCCTAACGAGTAAACAAAGACCGGGAGGGCTGAATACACGACTTAGTCACCGACAGCTGCCTGTGGACCACGGTCCTGCTCTGGCTTGCTCCTGTACCGCCACCCCATTCCCCCCGTGGTGGTGGCTTAGTGGGCCTGAAGTATCCAAGGGCCACTGTGTCTCCCCAGTGCGTGTGTGTGCAACATGCAAGCCACAGCCGAAGGCCTCGAATGGCAAGTCAGAGTGTCCGAGCATCCTCGTTATAGATCTCAGCCCAGATGCCTCTCGTGGGAGCCAGGGGAGGTATCTTCTCCAACTCCCAGATGACAAAATGAGCTGCTACAGCCCAGTCATCCTCCTCAGGGCGCATGGCATCCTCAGACCTTTCCAGAATCTTAAGAATGATTGTGTGTGTGTGTGTTACTTGCTCTGTCGTGTCTGACTCTTTGCAAGCCCATGAACTGTATGTAGCCCTCCAGGCTTCTCTGTCTGTGGGATTCTCTAGGCAAGAACACTGGAGTGGACTGCCATTCCCTTCTCCATAAGAATGATTAAGAACTTGAAAATCTGAGCTCTTCCACGTCCATCTGACCCATGCCTTGGCAACCTCTAGAGCAAGGCTGTGCCAGCTGCTGCTTGTTTGTCTCCCCAGGGCCTGGCCTGGTGAATGGGGCGGGGTGAGGGGCATGGGGAAGGGGGCGAGGGAGGAGCTGCTGCGCCTTCACACAGCAACCTGAGAGGCAGGTACCGCTCTTATCTCCACTAGACAGATGAGCCAGGGCTCCGCTCACCCGCATGGCCGCAGCAGTCTCTCCAGCGGTTTCGCTGCTCCTCCTCCCCAAGGTGAAGGTACTTTTATAACCTCTTTTAAGATCATGTCCGTCCTTTGCTCAAAGCCCTCCATGGTCTGCTGGGCGCTCCTATATCTTGCAGTGTTGAAGCCCAAGGGCTTCAGTGGTCTTCCAGCCCCTTGCATGAGTGCTCCCCATTCTCTATGCCCCCATCGCCTGTTCCACCCCTGCGTGTCAGTCCTGCAAATGACCAGCGCCCCTAACGCATACCTCCTTGTCACCTCTCTCTCTCCAATTTTTTGTTCAACGTTCAACGTCTCAAAACAATTTTAGAGGGGCATTCCCTGGGGGTCCAGCAGTTAGGACTCCATGCTTTTCACTGTTGAGGGCACGGGTTCAATCCCTGATCGGGAAATTAAGATCCCACAAGCCACAGGGTGTGGCGCCCCCCAAAAAGATTAAAGAAAACACCAATTTTGTTGTTCAACTAGCACAACGAGGTCCAGTGTGACCACCCTTGTTAAGTTTGAAACAGCCCAACCCCCCACCCACATTCTCCAAATCCTTTGTTTTGCTCTGTATTCCCTTGTGACACCTAAGTCCTCCTATCAGCCTATGTAATTCCCTTAACTGATCACAATTTATTCTCCCCTATACCTCCATCCCCTCAAGAACGGAAGCACCGTAAGGGTACGGATTTGTTTCTGTTTGTTTTGCTTTTTTATTTTGGCTGCGTGGGATCTTCGTTGTGGCTGCCGGGCTTAGTAGTTGTGACACACAAGGTTAGTTGCTCTGGGGCAAGTGGGATCTGAGTTCCTCAACCAGGGAGTGAACCTGCGTCCCCTGCATTAGAAGGCTGGTGGCTTCCGTGCTGGCTCAGTCAGTAAAGAATCAGCCTGCAATGCAGAAGGCTGCCTGCAATACAGGAGATCCAGATTCAATCCCTGGGTCAGAAAGTTCCCCTGGAGAAGGAAATGGCAACCCACTCCAGCATTCTTGCCTGGAGAGTCATAGACAGAGGAGCCTGGTGGGCTATAGTCCATAAGGTCGCGGAGTCAGACTGAATGACTAAACCACCACCTTTGTGAATTGGGTCAAATCATTAACTGTTTTGAGTTTCTGTTGTCTCCTGTGTACAAACAGTGTAATAATTATGTTTGTCATGCAAGGTGGATCTGAGAATTAAAGAAACTGCCATATATCAGTATAAAAGGAGTGTAAAGAATGCTTCACAGTCCCCTGCATCCGCCGCATTAGNACCTTTGTGAATTGGGTCAAATCATTAACTGTTTTGAGTTTCTGTTGTCTCCTGTGTACAAACAGTGTAATAATTATGTTTGTCATGCAAGGTGGATCTGAGAATTAAAGAAACTGCCATATATCAGTATAAAAGGAGTGTAAAGAATGCTTCACAGTCCCCTGCATCCGCCGCATTAGAAGGCAGATTCTTAACTATTGGACCACCAGGAAAGTCCCAACAGCAGGATTTGGATTTTTTTTTTTTTAAGCTGTTCACAGTACCTGGAACAGGGCCTACCACATAATAGATGCTCAGTAAATATCTGTTGCGTGAAAGGAACTGGGCAGAGGGTTCACCAACTGCTTTCCAGCTGCTCACGTGGCCCGAAAGCAGCAGAGCCGCATCAGTTTTGTTCCTAACCACCAGGCTTCTCAGCCCAGGCCTGGCCCCCACCCTCTCCTCTGAGACCCCATAGAGCTCAACGCCCAGACCAGGCCCCAGCCAAGCAGGGCGTCTCACAGGCAGCCTGCTCGCGGGTGTCGAGTGGGAGCTGGGGCGTGGCGTGGAAGGCAGGAAGTGCTGGGTCTCCGGCGGCCATCTGTCCACCCTCGGTTCCGCACTCAGCCCCTGGTTCAGTGAAATACTGACTTTTCTCTCAAATGGCAGGAACTTCGTCCAGCTTAGAGGTGTCGCTTCCCCATAGGCCTCAGGCTGTTCCCAACCTCCACCCAGAGCAAAAGGACTCTCAGAGGTCAGTGGTCACATTCCTGCGTTTTACAGATGAGAAAATTGAGCCCCAGAGAGGGCGCAAGTCTGCCGGAGGCCTCGTCCCTGGCAGTCCCTGAGCTGTAGGTGAACCCAGTTCTCCTGGGACAACTTCCTGGGCTTCTTCTGACTGGGGGCCCCCACCTGGCCCAGGACCCGTGGGAGGCCACGTCTTCAACGATGCTTCAATGACGAAGGTCAGAGTCCTTCTCCCAAGGACCCACGGCAAGTTTTCTGCCACAGGTGTGAGTGCTTCCTGCTCTTCTGAGGGTGCCCTGTGTCCCTGCTGTTTCCGCAGCAGAGCTGGCAGACGTTAGCTGGATAAGTGAGAAGTCAGAGGGGACAAGAATCCAGGCTGCAGCAGAACCTTCCTGGCTCTGCCGCCTCCCTGCCCCAGGGCAAGTCCCCTCCCCGACTGAGCCTGTTTCCCCAACTGTAAAACAAGGAGACTGGATGACAATCTCTAGAGTCTTCTGACCATGACGGACTGCCAGTCTGCCTTGCCAAAGCTCTTGGCACCCTTGGTATGAATCCTGGCCTGGGCCAGCTGTGGCGACCACTCTCTGGTCTGTGCTCATGAGTCGCTGGCCACTCGGGGCTGGGCTTTAGCCCTCATCCCACCACAGTCCTCCAGCCTTGCTCATGACCCTGGCTGCTCGCCTCCCAAACTAGCCTCCTACTGAGAGTCTCTTGCCTCTCAGAGCTCTCGTGGGAACCGACACAGAAGCTCAGGGGGAGAGAACCGTTTGAAGAAGAGAAACGCTCCCTCCAAGGCCAGGGAGACTGTCTTTGCTCTCCAGTGTCAAGGATCTCAGCAGGGTTCCCAGCCTGGGCTTCTCCACCATCCAAAGTGGACAGTCTAAATGTGACATCACCAGGGAGGCCCCGCCAGGGACATGAGGACAAGGAGCTTGCCGGTGACTGCTGTCCAGATGTGGTTTCAGTTATCACCATGGCCCATTATACAGATAAGGAAACTGAGGCTCAGAGAAACTAAGGGCCCTATCCATAGACGATAGAAGATGCGGAGCGGGGATTTGAACTGAACCTGTTTGGGACTTGGGCCACCTGGGGAAATCCATGTGCTGTGGTCGCTGTTGCCATACCGGAGAAGCCCTGGGAGGCACGCCCACTCTTCAGGGCTCGGTTGTTTACTATTTATAGTCCCTGCCCTCTTCCAGAGATTTGAGTCAGCTTCCTAGAAAGACATGCATCTTCAAGAAATAGCAGAGAATCAGAAGCGTAAAGTTTTGGAGGCCCCAGGGGGCCCGGCAGGATTGGGACGTAATGGCATCACAGAGCCCCCGTGAAGTTGCCTCTCCCTGGGAGGCCCAGCTATTTGCAGATTCCAGCTTTAATGAGAACCCGTATGGTCAAGGTGCCGTGCTGAAGTTAAAGTCAGTGCTTTTCTCCCTATGCTGTGGGTTGTTCCCACGACATCACTACCCCTCCTTGCCCAGCATTGTTCATCTTTCCCACTTACAGGTCCCTGTGAGGCAATAAAAGGAGAGAGTGCCGGGCTTGGTGTGAGAGACACGTGGGGATTGAGCCTGTCCCAGCTGGGGACATGACCAGCCAAGGGATGTACTTCGGAAAGACAGCTTCCTCAAATCTGAATCTCAGCCAAGGTGGTGACATCAGCTCAGCATCCGGTCCCTCTTCTCCTGCCAACGGTGCCCCAAGCCCTCTGCAAGCTCCCCTCCCTCCCCCCTGGCCCCTAGGGGACCCCAGCCTTACCTATCTCGCCTTGTCTCCTGGCCACAGTGACTGATGTCAGGCACAGGCACGTGATTCAGGCAGACCAAGCAGAGCCAGGTCTGATACCTTTGTTGGAAATAATGGGAAAGTAGCGGGGATGCCCCTCTTGGGGCAGCTAAGCTGGTGTTTCTAGTGGCCATCTTACCACCACGAGCAGGACCTGCCTGAGAATGAAGCCAACGAGGGACAGAGCAGATAGGGTGAAGCACTGACCCCTGGTGACCTTGTTCGGGCATCATGATCAAGCCATGCCTGGCTGGTATACTCAAAACTTCTCAGTAACTTAAGCCTAGCCAGATCATTTATAAACTAAGAATCTAGAGACAGCTCATTTCCCATCTCTTATTGAGACTCCTTTGTAAGCATGAGAAATTTTGAGCAGTTTTCATCAGATATGCGCTGCTCTTTACATATGGACACAATCATTAACCCTCTTTTAACTAAATGTATTTCATTAGAATAAAAAAACACATGCCTGATCTTGCACTCTGCCATTTTTTCCCTAAAATTAATAATAGTAATAAAAACAATAATAAAAAAAAAATACAAGCCTGCAGTATGTGAACAAAAAGTCCATCCGTTTTTTATTAAGTGCATCCATTAAAAGCTTAAAAGATATTTATGGGACTTACTGTGCGCCAGGCAGTGTTCTAAGCACTTCTTATGTATTACTTCTAGATACTTATGTTATTACCCCCATTTTACAATAAGCCAGAAAGAGGTTAGCTAGGTTTTTTTTTTTGTGATTAAAAGTATTTATTTATTTATTTGGCTGCATTGGGTGTTAGTGGCGGCATGCGGGATCTTTGTTGCGGTGCACAGGCTCAGTAGTTGCAGCTCCTGGGCTTCGTTGCCCTGCAGTATGTGAGATCTTAGTTCCCTGCTCAGGGCTTGAACCCACATGCCCACCATTGCCAGGCAGATTCTTAGCCAGTGGACCACCAGGGAAGTCCTGTTAGTTAAACGACTTGCTTGAGATCAAGTTCCGGGCCCTGGGTCAAGTCCCTTTCCCCATTCTTCAGTGTCCTTCCCAAAGACAACATCCTTCCTTTCTTTCTCTGGAAATCCTCTGATCTCCCCAACAGGAAGTGCTCTCTGCCTGCCACAGACGCCTTCATAGAGGCAGGCTGTCCCCCTCCTGCCCTGCCCATCAATATGCTGGACGTGCGTCCTACACCCCATTCGGCTGTGAACCCCTCCCAGCTGAGGCTTAGCTTCCCCGAGGGCCCATCCATGCTCATGGCAGGAAGTCGACAGCCAGCCTCAGCCCCACCAGCTGGCACCCGGCCTCTTTCTCTCATTGCCATCGTCTGAAGCTTGCTTGGGGTGCCCTGGAGAGGCCAGGCCTCAACTGAGGGGTGCACGTGGACAGGACCTAGAAAGAGGGTGGTGACTGAGCATCTCTCTCACTCTAGGAGGTGTGGGAATTGGGACAAAGTAATCAGTGCATCCTGGCCTTTCCCAACCAGCTGTGTGACGGTCCCCTCCTGGTACCTCAGTTTCCTCACTGGTAAAATGAAGAAGTTAGTTAGGGAGAGTCCCCCAGGAACCTAGGAATGAGGAAAGCGAAAGTATTTTACTCATCCAGGAAGTTGGTGGGGTTCCCTGATGGCAAGCTGCCTGCATGCCGGATTTTCACTCATGTGTTCGTTAATCAAGTGCAAACCAATCAATCCTAAAGGAAATCAGCCCTGAATACTCATTGGAAAGACTGATGCTGAAGTTAAAGCTCCAGTACTTTGGCCACTTGATGCAAAGAGCTGACTCACTGGAAACGATCCTGATGCTGGGAAAGACTGAGAGCAGGAGGAGAAGAGGGCAACAGAGGATGAGATGGTTGGGTGGCATCATCCACTCTATGGACATGAGTTTGAGCAAGCTCCAGGAGATGGTGAAGGACAGGGAAGCCTGGTGTGCTGCAGTCCATGGGGTCGCAGAGTCGGACATGACTGAGCGACTGAACAGCAACAACGTTACGTGGAGGCAGTGTCTGAGGTGCTGGAGATGCTTCAGAGAGTAAGACAGACAGCGATCTTGCTGCCCTGGAGCTCACTCTGTCAGTCTGGTTTGGGGGGGCCTCCAAGCCTTCACCCATGGAAGTGCTCCAGTCCTGGGACTCATGGACAGGGGCCTTCCATGCAGGGTGTGGAGACAGACAGGGCTTGGAGGAAGATGGTGTGCCCCCCTCCAGCCCTGCCCCCTTCCCCCAGATGACCTTGCCTCTCTGGGCATTAGTTCCTCCCTTTCTAGGTAAGAAGTTGGACTGGGTGGCCCTGAAGCCTACTCTGCCAGCCTGGCCCGGCCGTTCACGGTTAAACATTACCCACTCTGTGTCCCTGCCTCCCTGCCACTCCTCAGGGACATCAAGCCATAAATGGTGCCTTCTCTGATTTTCCTCTGGGGCTGTGGCCTTCTGAGAGGGGTCACAGGAGCACTTGCTGTCTCCTTTCCGTCGGAAGCCAAAGTCTTGAGAGGAGAACACTGGGGTCCATGTCTGGGGCCGGGAGCTTGAGGTGGGGATACCTGGGCCCTAGCCCTACTCACCCCTCCCTCGCCACCTTCAGGTGTGTTTTCCTTGGTTACATCATGCCTGTGGCTCCCCCGGATCCTTCCCTGAGGAGCTTATGGCCTAATGAGCCCCTCAGGTGCCCGCCTCGGGCTAGAGGCCCCAGCCCTCCTGGTTTCTGGGAAACAAAAGTAATTCAGAGTAGTTGGGGCAGCCTCACTGCATGGGGTGCCCCCACTTTAGCCTTCTCCCCCAGGCCCTTCACACGCAAGGAGGGCCAGGCCTAGACGTCATGTCCAAATCCCACGTATACCCAGGCATTTAAAACTATGAAGTGGCACAATTCCTCCTGTGTCCCCACAAATCTCAGGAATGGGAATGGATTCTAGCCAGATAGTACTTCACAATATGCGAAGAGCTCTCCTCATTTCATTCGTTCCCGTCTTCAAATCAACTTTGTAAACAGGTATGATTTCCTGGTCATCCATAGCATATATAAGAGAACACTGAGATCCCAGGTACTAGACCTGGTGAGGAGAGTGCCGGGTGTCAGAGTCCAGTCTGACTCTAAAGCAGAAACAGGTTTCATGCCCACTTCTAGGCATGAAAGTGTTATGTTATGAAAGTGTTGGTTGCTCAGTCCTGTCTGACTCTTTGCAACCCTGTGGACTGCAGCCCACCAGGCTCCTCTGTCCATGCAATTCTCCAGGGAAGAACACTGGAGTGTAGCCAGTCCCTTCTCCAGGGGATCTTCCCAACCCAGGGATTGAACCTAGGTCTCCTGCACTGCAGGCAGAGTCTTTACTGTCTGAGCTACTGGGGAAGCCCAAGTCTCTGAGTCGTGTCTGACTGTCTGTGACCCCATGGACTGTGGCCCACCAGGCTCCTCTGTCCCGGAATTCTGCCAGCAAGAATACTGGGGTGGGTAGCAGGGGACTATTGCTGTCAGTGCCCTGCTCATGACAGGCATCATTGATCAATTACGGCATGGCAGACACTGCTAATCAATTGCAGTGTTCTTTTCTTTTTCTCTTTTTTGACTGCTCATGAGTCTTGTAGGGATCTTAGTTCTCCAACCAGGGATTGAACTCAGGCCACAGCAGTGAAAGTGCTATGTCCAAAGCACTGGACCACCAGGGAGTTCCTGACAGTGTTCTTTTCCAATAAGCTCAGAGACAGCTGTGAACTCCTCAACACATTATCTCTCAGGACACCATTATCTGTCAGAAGATGGAATCCACAGTATTACCCACACCATCAGCCTTGAGCCCTTGAGACTCAGGCACAACCCCCAGATGCTCTGGTCAGCAGACCACAGGACTCTTCACTGTATATCAGTTATGATGCTCTTCTTGGACAGGGATTAATGACTCCACCATCCCCTGAACTGCTGTCGCTCCCAAGCATGGTCTGTCTTAGAAATACAGCAACCGTACAGATTTGCCTGGGGCTTCAGGTTTTTTTAGGTCTTTAACAAAAGTTTTTATTATGAAACATTTCAGGACTACCCCAAAGTGTGGTGGTGGTGGTCTACTCACTAAGTCGTATCCGACTCTTTGTGACCCCACAGACTGTAGCCCACCAGGCTCCTCTGTCCATAGGATTTCCCAGGTAAGAATACTGGAATGGGTTGCTCTTTCCCTCTCCAGGACTCCAGAGTGTAGCTAATAATACTATCACAACACAACTGTGTTCCCACAGCTGAGGCAATGATATGTCACAGACACACTGAAGTCTCTGTGGGTCCCCTTTAGTCCCTCTCCAGCTCCGCCCCCACCAAGCCACCACTCTCTGAATTTTGTGTTTCTGATTCTCATGCGTATTTTTATACTTTTCCTACATAATTGCATATCCATATTATTCAACATTTCAGAAGTGGTGTTATTCAGATCTGGTTGCCGCTTGTCATTTTCATCCAAGTGGATGGAATGAACTTTTAGACATGATGACACGTGCAGCTTTGAAGCTTCCACCGCATCACAATTGTGAATACTTGTTGAGCCCTCGTTCTCCACAAGGCATGCCTTCAGGTGCCTCACCTGCCTTCACGTAGGTAACCTTCGCAACAAAATTATCTTTATCCCCACTTAACAGATTTGGAAACAGAGGCACAGAAAGGTGAAATGATGTACCCGAGTCACGTAGCTTGGGAGCTGTGCTCTTAACTGCTAGACGTCACTCTCTCTACTGCTGCGTGGTCTGTTGTATGAAAACACAGCCATTAGCCATCTGTTCGTCTATTTAAGGGCCGTTGCTTATTTTTGCAGACTTGTCTCAACATTATTAGTCTCACAGGGTTGGGGGAGGTGGTTGTATTATCTTGCTTAGTTCCTACATCAAGCCTGTGGTGGATATCTGTATCGTCTCCCTTTACAGATGAGGCAACTAAGGCTCAGAGAGGGTAAATCTCCTTCTCAAAGCTGCACAGCTCCAACGAGCCCAAAGTGGGCTGTGAACCTGGCTCCCGCAATTGTGGAGCCCAGGGCCCCCCCCCCCCCACATCCCCGGTGAGCCCTCGGTGCCCCACCGGCTTCTCCTCTTGGCTCTGTCTCTGGCAGCCTGCCTGCCCTCTCCTGCAACAGCCTTCCCACACCTGGCCTTCAGCCCCCCCTCTTCTGGCCACACTCCACCGTCCGCATCCCAGAGAAAGGGCCCAACCGGAAGGCCCGTCTGTGTTAGGAAATTCCAGCCACGTGAGCCAAGCCGAGCTGGGATTCTGAGCAGCCGGTGGCTTTAGGAGAAACTGAAACTTGTGGTGTTGGGGGCGGAGTGGTCACCGGGGATTTAAAGAGCTGCCACTTCCTTGGGCCCCAAGAGGGCACTGGGAGGTCATAGCAGCTGAGGGACGCCCCGACCGGTGTGAGCCCGTGTTCTCTTCCCCACCATGCACCTCTGCGGGGGTGATGGGCCTCTGACCAGGACGGTGAGTGCAGGGGAGCAGGTTCGGGGGCTAAGAAGGGGAATATGCCCCAGGGTGCCGGGGGCCAGCTCTGTTCGCACAGGCTGGGGGGCGGGGGCCTCACACACCCGTCTCTAGGCCTCAGTCTCCTTAGGGGTTTGGCTTGAGGGCTTGCCTGCTCTCACATTGCAGGTCCAGGCTTCAGTTTAGAGCTTGGCCTCTGATTACAGCTCTCTCCTCACCTACCTGTCCTACGCTGCCATTACAGGCGCCTCCTCTTTCCTCCCCGAGCTTTCTGGCCACAGTTCCCCTGGAGGCCTTGCCTCTAGTCTAGAACCCAAGTCCCAGAGGCTCAAGCCCTTCTCTTACAGCGGGTCTCTCCCCTCCGGGCTCCAGTCTCTCAGTCCCCCAGCACCTGCAAGGGTCCTTCTGTGGCCAGGAACTTAGGAGTTGCAGAGTCCTCAGCGAGGGAGGCCAGGGTCTTGCTTGAGGTCCCCACACTCAGAACACACCTCCCAGAGGGACCTGAGGGAGGGGGTTGTGGGGTCTCCAGTGTTCCCTCTTGTCTGATTTTCCAGAGCCCGGGGCACTTGGGTTAATGATTTCATCTAAGGTCATGAACCCCGTGTAGGGGGGGGG
>SJYA01008947.1:18633-33905 GCA_006410615.1 Neotragus moschatus
GGTTCAGTGGTTAAGTCTCCAGGCTTCCAATTTAGGGGTCACAGGTTTGAACCCTGGTGGCTCCCCCTGGCTGCTCCCTCTCCCTTTAGACAGCAGCCCAGCTAGACCCTCACTCCTTGCTGGGTGTTTGGCTCAAATGTCACCGCTTCAGGAGGAGAAGGTCTTTCTAAACACCTGAGCTAAACTAAGATCCCACAGGCCGCACGGCCCTGCCCCCGCCAAAAGAGAAGGTAATGGCTTGACAGCTAGCCCGCCCCTGTCGGGCCCCCTGAGCCCCCAGTCTCTCACCCTACAGGATGCTGAGGAGCATCAGAGGCAGCTGAGGAAGAAAGAGAAGAACCGGGCGGCCGCCCAGAGAAGCCGGCAGAAGCACACGAGCAAGGCGGATGCCCTGCACCAGGTGGGGACGCCTCCTTTCCCTTCCCCCACGTCACTCACCCGGCCTAGCCATCTCTTCTCCGTCCCACTAATCAGCAGTTCCCCTGCACTGCTGTAGGTGCCAGGGGCCCTGAACTTGGGGAGAGAGGAGGGCTCTGCAGCTGAGGTTCAGAAATTTCTGAGTGCTGAGCGGAAATTGTGTGCCAGATACACGCTGGGCTCCAGGAGCATGACAGTGCATCCTCAGCCCAGGCCTGCTTCAAGGTGCCCCCAGTCTAGAGGGAGGAAACAAGAAGTGGAGGGAAACAGGGAGAACCTAGCCCGGTGACCAGTGAGGCCTTCATCCAAAGGTAGGTCCTGAGCCCTGCCCATCCAGAACCCACCTCAGAGGTGCTGCACTGCGGCGTTCACCCTGCCTGTCGGGGCTCTGATGTGAGTGGCCTAGACCATCTGTGAGAAACTGGTTCAGGGTTAAGATGGGCTGGCTTTAGAGTCCCAGCTGCTGCGTTCTGTAGCTGCAGGTCTTTTCCTTCACTGAGCTTCACTGTCCTCATCCAAAAATCCCTGCCCCCTGGCAGGACCCTTGTGAAGACTAAAGGAGACCAAGGAGCCTGGTGGGGTGGAGGGTGGGGGGCTCCACTCACACTTGTCTCTTCACCTTGGATGGTAACCTCACCTCAGATGCTAACCTGACGTTGGGGTTTCCCTTCTTCCTCTGTGCAGAAAGGACACACCTCGGGGGGACCGTTAAGAGCTGGGTTCAGGACCTGGCCTTTGGTTGGGCTGCATACGCAATAGTCCTTACTGCAATGAGTAAACTTCAGAGCCCTCCACACCCAAAGGTCCTACGCTCTCTGCGACCCCACCCCCACTGTCCACCTTTCTCTCTTAACATCCTGCACCCCTACTGTCCACCTTTCTCTCTTAACATCCTGCACCTCATTCTCTGTGTTCCTTCCCTGATGGAGCACGTCCAGCCTCAGGGGCTCCCCCAGATGCTCCCTCTATCTTCGGACAGCAGCCCAGCTAGATCTTCACTCCTTGCTGGGTGTTTGGCTCAAATGTCACCACCTCAAAAGGAGGAGGTCTTTCTAAACGTCTGAGCTAAAGAGACCTCACCTATTACTCTGCTTTATTTTCCTGGTTAACACTGACCTTGCATCACTAGTTTAGATGTTGACCATTGCTTGTCTTCCTCACCAGACTGTAAGCACCCTGCAGGCAGGGAACTCTGCTCCTGCCTACTGTCTCCCCATCTCCTGGACCAGTGCCTGGCAGATAGAAGGAACTCGGGATTTCCCTGTGGAGTGAACAATAGAGTCAAAATAAAGTGGGGACTCATAGGTAGGGACAACATACAGAGAGTTGGGTCGAGGTGATACAAAGATGAAGTGTGAGCTGGTTTTGAAGGATGAATAGGAATTTTCCAAATGGATGAAGGTAAGAAAAAGCATTGCAGGCAAATGAAATAGGGCTGGCATGAGCGTAAGAGAGTAGCACCCTGTACAATGCATGAGAATGAGGGCTGATGCCCAGGATGGCATGCCTGAAAGCAGTTGAGACTTCATGAGCTCGTTTATTCCTTCCTTCCAGAAATGCCTACTGAGTATCTCTTGTGCAGCAAGTTCTAAGCATTGGAGATACAGCTGTGAACACAGCAGACAAAAGTCCAGTTCACCCCCCTCAGGGCTCATATTTTCATGGGGGAGCCAGATAGACAAAGAAATGAGCCATGAAGTATTTGGGATATCAGATAGTGATAAGTGCCCTAGGAAGGATTAAAGCAGGGAAGAGGGAAGGGAGTGGGACATGCAGGGTGATGGAAACCTAACTAGGGAAGCCCTCCCGGAGGAGGTGATGGTTGAGCAACCTGAGCGTGGTAAATGAATGAGTAAGTGACCCAGTTTCTGGAGGTGAATTGATGCCTCTGGAGAATTTAGGTAAAGAGTGACCTAATGACATGTTTCAAAAATGTCTTTCCACCTTCCACAGCAGAAACCAGCTTGGGAGGGAGGCTGTGGGTGGCTTTGAGGCCTGTTAGAACTTTGAGTCCATGGCTTAAGCAACATTTTAATATTAAACACCCTTGCAGCTTCTTCTTTTAGAAAGTGTCCATAAAAGGCAGAGCAAAGGGCTCAAAAGAAGTCAGTGAGCCTGCTGCTGCTGCTGCTAAGCCGCTTCAGTCGTGTCTGACTCTGTGCGACCCCATAGACGGCAGCCCACCAGGCTCCCCCATCCCTGGGATTCTCCAGGCAAGAACACTGGAGTGGGATGCCATTTCCTTCTCCAATGCATGAAAGTGAAAAGTGGAAGTGAAGTTGCTCAGTCGTGTCCAACTCTTAGCGACCCCATGGACTGCAGCCCACCAGGCTCCTCCGTCCATGGGATTCTCCAGCTAAGAGTACTGGAGTGGGGTGCCATCGCCTTCTCCGAGTCTGATGAACTGTGGAAACAAAGTTTGTTCTGCATTTTCCACCACTGTTGCCATCCTACTAATAAATGATTGTTTAGAACTTCACACTGATTACTGTCCCACCGGGTTCCCACCCAGCGCTCAGCAGCACAGAACCTAAATGCCAAAGAGAGCACACCTGCGCTGCCAACCTGTAAAACGTGACCCTGGACTCTGCCCAGAAGGACAAGTGCTGGATGTCAAGGAGGTCTGGCAGTGGCACTGAGCAGCCTAAAAGTGTCCAGGACAGAGGGCATCTGAGTTGTCACAAGAAGGCCATGTCAGGATTAGACCGAGGAAGCGAGGCTGGAATTGTCCAGGCAGAGGAAACTGCAAGTGTGGCGAGGAAGCAGAGTCCGTTTGAGGAACAGGAAGTGGGGGCATCAGGAGCAGTTGGAGAGAGAAAACTGGAAGTGTGAGCTGGGGCCACCACACATGGGGAGTCATGGGAGACTTTAAAGGGCTTTAATGTTTCATTAGCACTGCAGCCATCGAATGTCTCCTCTGGGCCAAGAGATCAGGCAGTTCGAGAGGCGGACCACTTAGGAGGCTGGTGGAGCTCCTGGATGAGCGGAGATCCCGGGCTGGCTGGCTCAGGGACCTGGCACTGGGGAGAGAGAGCAGGCAGGTCTGAGCTGGTGGTCATGAATGTCTGGCCAGAGAGCAGCCACAGGGCACTGAGCTGGCAGCGGTATCTTTCCTCCTAAATTGAGGACCCTGGGGCACTGGGAAACAGGGCTCAAGCTGGGCCTCTGATTCTGGCTGACATAACCCTCCCCACCTCTATCTGCTTCTCCCCCCAGCAGCATGAGTCACTGGAGAAGCAGAACCACGCCCTGCGGAAGGAGATCCAGGCCCTTCAGGCCGAGCTAGCCTGGTGGACTCAGGCCCTGCACGTGCATGAGCGCCTGTGCCCGCTGGACTGTGCCTCCTGCTTGGCTCCGGGGGCCGCTGGCTGCTGGGGCCAGGCCGAGCGGCCCCCAGGCTCCATGCCCCACGGACTACATGGCTGCCAGGAGCAGCTGGGCCTGTTCCGGACCCCAGTCTCTTCCCCCTCGGCTCCACAGCCCACTGCAGACCTAAAGCCTCGGGGCTCCCTCGGCCTCCTCCTGTCCCCTCTGCCCTCACTGTCCCTTCCTCCCGCTGCAGTCACTGTGTCTCCTGCACAGCTGTCACCCAGCCCTGCCCGGTCCGCCTCCCCTGCTGGCTCTGGGCTGCTGAGACCTTCCTCTAAGCTCAGCACCCTCCTGCCCAGCCCCACAGCCCAACCTGCCCCTCTAGAGTTCCTCAGGCTGGAGCACCCCACCAGGGGGAAGCCAGCATCCGCACCCTACAGCCCCTCAGCTGCTCCGGGGCTGGGGTCTCTGCAGGGCAGGGAGCATAAGCCAGCTTCCTCAGCAGCAGATTGGCAAGGGCTGGGTGTGGATCCCAGCCCCCAGCCCCTCCTGGACTTCCCTCTGCTCTCTTCTGCTCAAGTCCACTTCTAACCTGGCCCCCAGAACTGGGCTAGCCCCTTCCTTGGACGCAGGAAGCAGCCTCAAGCACACAGGCATCTCCTGTTGCTGCTGAGGGGTGCCTTTCTTGGCTGACCAGCTAACTAGGAGTGGAAAGGGCACAGAGGCTCAGAGAAGCCAAGTGACTTGTCCAAGGTCACAAAGCCTTTCTTGGGACCCAAAACATCACAGTCTGTTCCCCCTTCTCCTGGTGGGATCCTGGCCCAGGCACCCTAGGGGCTGGGGTCCTAGAAACCTAGAGCCGGCCTGAGAGGTTTAAGTGCTAGGAGTGGGGAGGGACTCTCCCTTTGGCTGTGATTCCCAGGGCCACAAAGCCCTGTAGTTTCTGAAAGCTTGCCCTTACTGGGGCTGGTCCAGAGTCCAAACCCAGGTGTGGAAGGGCCAAGCAGGAGCCCAGAAGAGAATCCTTTCTGCTCCTAGTAGTTTTTTCAATGCCGAAGAGCTGAACCTGTGGATTGGAGTTGTGGACAAGCCTGGAGCAGTCCCCTCTGGGATTTCTACACACTGAGGGTCCATAGCCACATGGTGACCTTGGATTCTGAAGGGTCAGCTCACCAAGCTATTCCCAAATAGCTCCTACCTCTCCCTTCCTCCCAGGGCCATGGTGAATGGACTTTGAGAACATTCATGTCCTGCACAAAAGGCAGGTGGAAAGAATGAGGGAAGGACCAGGTGCAGACTTAGGTTTGAGCAAGTGCTGGACTTGAACCTTTTGCTTTTGGTTCTCTGCTTCCCAGGTGGTGATAGTGGTAAAGAACTTGCCTGCCAGTGCAGGAGACATAAAAGACACAGGTTCCATCTCTGGGTTGGGAAGATCCCCTGGAGGAAGGCATGGCAACCCACTCCAGTATTCTTGCCTGGAGAATCCCCATGGACAGAGGAGCCTGCCAGGCTACAGTCCATGGGGTGGCAAAGAGTTGGACCTGACTGAACGACTTAGCACTTAGCACTCAGTGAGACCCATGTCTTCTTCAGTACTGTCCTCATCCCTGCGCAGCCCACAGACCCCCATTACCCTCCAGCCCCTCCGAGCAACGCCCCTGTTGCTCTTTGGCATGATGGAGCAGGGCCCTGGGACCAGATAGGAGCGCAGTTGCAGCGCCTGCTTGGGGATGGGGGTGGAAGTGGAGGACGGTGGGTTCTCATTCAGACTGAAAACAAACACTGTAAGGGGAGAGAGGTGAGAAACTCCAGCTCTTCACCCAGATTTACACATGCAAGCAGACACTAGGCTAGTATGTGATACACTCCAGGAAATGCTGAGCACAGGGTACCTGTGTTATGGTAAATAAAGTGTTTTCCAATTCTTTCTGCTTTAGTTGGTGGTTTAAAATTCTGACTGTACTTTGTACTATTGAAACCAAAAGACCTTTGAAAGGAAAGAGCATGGTCTAGAACCTTAGGTGGGCAATCACTCATGGACCTCTTAATCCAACCTCCCTTCCCATTTTGCAGATGAGGAGACTGAGGCCTTAAGATGGGATGGACTTGCTCAGAGTCGTGCAGGAAGAGGAGGTGTTGTGGCCACAGGGTGGTGGATGGCTACAGAGCAGGAGTCACCAGCAGGTTCAGGGAGAACAGACTGGTGGGAGGGAAACCAAGACACTGTTGGTTGGAGGCTGACTTGAGTCTGGGACAAGAGTCGATATGATGTATGGTGCTCAAGGACTCGTGGGGTGACGAGGACACTGTGGCCTGGCTTGTGTCTATATAACCTAAAATTTGTCAGTCACTCTCTGTGTAATTTGGGTTAACTCATTGATGCCTCTAGTCACTCTGGAAAGTAGATATTAATTTGACCCC
Source organism: Neotragus moschatus (assembly GCA_006410615.1). NCBI lineage: Eukaryota > Metazoa > Chordata > Mammalia > Artiodactyla > Bovidae > Neotragus > Neotragus moschatus. The sequence goes on from SJYA01008947.1 coordinate 24,781, forward strand.
ATTGTTTGGAAGGGGAAACCAAGGCCCACGGATATAAAGGTCACATAGCTAGGAAATGGTATAGGCTTGATGTAACTCAGGAGCACTTAACCACAGGTAATTCTGCCTTCTACCTTCCTGGAACTTTCCCTGTAGGCCCTGAATGGAGGGGCTGAAACATGCCCATAGACATGACTCAAGAAGGTAAAACCCTACCTTAAGCTCAAAATAAGAGAGGGGAGTGACTTAATTACTGTTGGTACACTCATACCTCAGAAGAGATGGTAAGAACAAAGAATGCTTTGAAGAATATTTAATGAGGTGAGAAAATGCTTACAACATATCAAGCAGAAAAAATAGAATGTGCAACTGTCACTATAGTTTTATATTATGTTTGTTTAAAAATATAAACAGAATCAAAGGAGTGGGAGGAGGTGCTGTAGATTCTTGATGCCTATGAGCTAATATCTGTGAATCCCCAAACTGTAAACAGCCACCACTGTTGAATATATCCTAGAAATATGGTTGAATATATCCTAGAAGCCTTTCACATGGTTGAATATATCCTAGAAATCTATATCTGGGTGTGTCTATTGCTGCATAACAAATTATTCCAAAACCCAGTGGTTTAATCAACAAACATTTATCATCTTAAAATTCCCGTAGAGTGGGAATTTGGGCACAGCTTAGCGGCTCGGGGTTTCTCACAGGCTCCAGTCAAAGTGTTGGCCAAGGACTTCTCCGGTTGCCCAGTGGTTAAGACTTCATCTCCCAATGTAAGAGGCTCAAGTTTCATCCCTGTTCAGGGACCTAAGATCCTGCATGCCTTGGGGCCAAAAAGAAAAAACAAACAAACATGAAACAGAAGCAATATTGTAACAAAGTCAATAAAGTCTTTACAAATGGTCCACACAAACAACAACAAAAACCCAAGCAAATGAAAAAAAAAAAGAAAAAGAAAAACAGCCCCCAAATCTCAAAGTGTTGGCTGGAGTTGCAATCTTCCAAAGGCTCAACTGGGGGATCTGCTCCCAAGCTCACATGTATGGCTGCCTGTGGGCCTCAGAAGGTCTACTCCCAAGCTTATTCACCAGGTCATTGGCAAAACTGAGTTCCTGGAGGGCTGCTGGACTGAGGACCTCAGGTTCTTACAGGCTGTTGGGTGCAGGTATTATCTCCTTGCCATGTGAGCCTCTCCATAGGGCTGTTGGACATGGCAGCTGGCTTCGCTCAGAACAAGCAAGCTAGAAAGTGAAAAAGGTGAGCGATCAGAAGCCACAGTCTTTTTGTAACTTAATTTCAGAAATGACATCCTGTCAGTTTTACTATATTCTGTTGAGTAGAGGCACGTTACTAGATCCAGCCCACACTCAAGAGGAGAGGATGTCACAAAGGCATAAAAACCAGAAGGTGGGGCCTTCCCTGGTGGTTCAGTGGATGAGAATCTGCCTGCCAGTGTGGGGGACACGAGTTTGATCCCTGGTCCAGGAAGATTTCACATGCTATGGAGAAACTAAGCCTGTGTGCCACAACCACTGAGCCTGTACCCTGGAGCCTGCGCTCTACAAGAGAAGCCACTACAATGAGAATTCTGTGCACTTCAGTGAAGAGGAGCCCCCATTTGCCAGAACTAGAGAAAGTCAGAGTGCAGCAGTGAAGACCCACTGCAGCCAGACATATAAAACAAAAACACAGAAGGCAGGATCATTGGGAGAAAACTCATTTTAGAGGTTGCTCATCACACTGGGTGAGAATGAGTATTTTCTTGGATACCTTCTCTTTCCTTTTATCATGAGCACTAACCCACTCCAGTGTTCTTGCCCGGAGAATCCCAAGGACAGGGGAGCCTGGTGGGCTGCCGTCTATGGGGTCGCACAGAGTCAACACAACTGAAGCGACTTAGCCACAGCAGCACTAGCAGCTGACTTTCCTTGGGGAGACTATTTGTTTTTAGGAGGAAACAATTGTGACCCCTTGACGGCAGTGGTAATGCCCCCAGCAGTGGGCAGAGATAATCTGGTAGGTTTGAGGCTGCAGCAAGACTAGAGACACTCAGTCTCACGTTAGCCTTATAGCAAACACTATGCAGACGCTCACTCCTCGGGAACGACCTTTGAAGTGACACGTGAACAGTCAGTGCTGAAATAGCAAGTATGTGCAAGCCAAGAGTCTTCTATGCTTTGAAAAGTAATCACTCACTGGAGGACTGAATGTAAACTCAATAAAAATTCCTCCAGCTGTTATATTTTTTTCTGATATTCACCTCTATACAGGGTTGAATGGGCTTCCCTGACGGCTCAGCAGGTAAAGAGTCTGCTTGCAATGCAGGAGACGCGGGTTAGATCCCCAGATCAGGAAGATCCCCTGGAGGAGGGCATGGCAACCCACTCCCGTATTCTTGCTTGGAGAATCTCATGGNGTATTTTTTTCTTATATTCACCTCTATACAGGGTTGAATGGGCTTCCCTGACGGCTCAGCAGGTAAAGAGTCTGCTTGCAATGCAGGAGACGCGGGTTAGATCCCCAGATCAGGAAGATCCCCTGGAGGAGGGCATGGCAACCCACTCCCGTATTCTTGCTTGGAGAATCTCATGGACAGAGGAGCCCTGTGGGGTACAGTCCATGGGGTTGCAGAGTCAGACACAACTGAAGCACCAAGTATAGCTGACCAAGTACAGCTGACCAAGTACAGCACACAACACAGTGAGTTGAATGGTAGCACTTGAAAAGGTAAGTCCACCTAGAACCTGCAAATGTGCCCTTAGGGTTTTGCAGATATAATTAAATTAATAATCTCAAGATAAAATGATCTTGGATTGTCCAGGTGGGCCCTAAATGCAAAGACCAATAAGAGGAGACCACTGTAACAGGAAGAGAAGACCCAAAGAAGAAGGTCATGTGAAGACAGAACAGAGATTGGCGTCAGGTAGCCCCCAACCAGGAAACACGTGGAGTCACCAGAAGCTGGAAGAGGCCAAGAAGGCTTCTCCCCGTGGAACTGTTGCTGTCTTCCAGGTAAGTGGTGGTGACTACAGCTGGGGGGTGGCAAGGAGGTTGTAAGATGAGGTCTGATTCAGGGTGTGCTTTACAGGTAGGGATGATGGGATGTGCTCATGGATTGGACATGGGGAAAAGGAGGACAGAAGGATGATGCTGCAGCTTGAGACCTGAGCTATGGGTGCTTGGTAGTACCGAAGACCAAGAAAGACTGAGAGAGGAGCAGTTTGGAGTGGGTATGTTGGGGAGGGGAGACCAGGAGACCTGTTTTGGCCAGGTCAAGTTTGAGATGTCATCTAACTGTCATCTAACTAAATAGAAAACAGTTTGGCAATTAGGGGAATGGTCAAAACTGGGTGTATAGGGAATTCCCTGGTAGTCTAGTGGTTAGGACTCTGGACTTACACTGCTGAGGGCCTGAGTCTGATCCCCGGCTGGGGAACTAAGATCCTACAAGCCACAAAGCACAGTCGGAAAAAAAAAAAAAAAAACTGAGTATATAAATTTGGAAGCCAGCAGTATAAAGGTGGGTGGGTGGACATGTTGGGGACCAGATGAAATAATCTATGAAGGCCCTTGCCGCTATGCCTCTATGAGGGCCTCCTCTTCTCAGGCCCCAGAGCTCTCTCAGCCTGGCACTCCTTCCCTCCTGCATGCCCAGAATCTGCCCCCAACCTTCCTCATCAAATGCTTCGTTCTCCAGGAAGCCTCATATGACCTTCCAAGATAAAAATGACCCCTCAAGCTCCTCGTCACACTCATGTGCCTTTCACCAGCGTCTATCATTTTCCTTCTTGTGTGACTGACTGTGCCTTCCTATCCTTTTAGCTCCCTCAGCGGCAGCAACCAGTCAGGTCCATCCTGAGTACATTTAAACAGCAGGAGGTAGTAAAGCATGATGGTTACAGAGTTTGAGCTCCAGGGCCAGACAGGACTGGGTTCACATTCCAGCTCCTCAACCGGCTCCACATGTCTTCAAGCCTCAGCTTTCTTATCTGAAAAATGGGAATTGAAAACAGTACCCGCCTGTAACCCACCCAATGTACATGTGTGTGTGTGTAGACATACCCATGCGTGCATGTGTGTGCTGTTGCTCAGCCATGTCCGACTCTTGGTGACCCCATGGACTGTAGCCCACCAGGCGCCGTGGCCCATGGGATTATCCTGGCAAGAATACTGGAGTGAGTTGCCATTTCCTCCTCCAGGGGATCCTTCCGACCCAGGGATTGAGCCTGTGTCTCCTGTGGCTCCTGTGTTAGCAGGTGGATTCTTTACCACTGAGCCATCTGGGAAGCCCATACATATTTATATATACATGCAAATGTAATATACATTATATACAATAGAAAAGCACATGTTTATCAAAAGACATAAATGAGAGATTTTATATCAGCAATATTTATAATGGTAGAAAACTGGAAACAATCAAAAGGCCCCATCAAGAGTATAACCAATAAACTGTGGACTATTTTATACCAGATAGTGCTACACAGTAATGGGAATGAACAAACTGTCAACACAACTACCTGGAATAGTGTGAATAAGCTTCACAAACATAATGCTGGGCCACGGAAGCCAGAGACCAAAGGGAAGACAATCTGTATGATCCATTTATCTAAAGTTAAAAAGTAAGGAAAAAGTTAACCTATGTCGTTGAAAGTCAGGGTAGTGGTTATGGCTGGCGGACGGCCCCTGGCAGGCGACGGGGGGCCTTCCTGGTGGGGGGCTGACAATGCTCTGCTTCTTAGTCTTTGTGGTGGTTACATGAATGCGTTCACTGCACGAGACGCTGCACACTGTGTTTCTGATTTGTGCTCTTTCCTGTTATGTCTGATGTTCTTCAACAGAAAGAGGGTGGGGGGGCTTCTCTGGTGGCTCAGTGGTAAGGGATCCATCTGCCAATTCAATACATGGGTTGAATCCCTGATCTGGGATGATCCCACATGCCACAGAGCAGCTAAGCCTGTGCGCCACAGCTATTGAGCCTGTGCTCTCGAGCCCACGAGCAGCAGCTACTGAGGTCTGAGTGTCCCAGAGCTCGTGCTCTGCAACAGAAGCCACCGCAAAGGGAAGCCTGTGCACCGCAACTAGCGAGTAGCCCCCAGCTGCCACAACTAGAGAAAAGCCCGTGCAGCAGCGAAGGTCCAGCACAGCCAAAAATAAATAAAATTATATATTCGAAAAAAAGAGGGTGGCTATAAGGAGCACATCACAGTCCCTGGCACACAGTAAATGATTGACAATTTACCATGAAGTGAAAGTGAAAGTCGCATCTGACTCTTTGCGACCCCACGGACTATACAGCCCATGGCATTCTCCAGGCCAGAACACTGGAGTGGGTAGCCTTTCCCTTCTCCAGGGGATCTTCCCAACCCAGGAATCAAACCCAGGTCTCCTGCATTGCAGGCGGATTCTTTACCACAAAGAAATGAATGAAAGAACCATGCCTTGTCCCCCAAGTGAAACCATTAACAATCAGAACCATGGACAGATCAGAGTCTGCATTCAAGGATGGTTGGAGGAAAAGGAAGAGCTCTCTAGTCTGAAACTGGGGACTCCAGGCAGAAGAGAAGCTAAGACCTTTCCTCTGAGATAGTGGTTCCGTGCCTTCCGAAGGACACTCCTATCATGCAGAAAGAATATTCCTAGGGCACCATGGATATCTGTGTGTGTGTTCATGCAGAATTTTATCCCATTTTGAAAGGTCTTCAGCCTCTTGTTTTTCTAAGCCAGTGAACGCTGAAATCTCCCTAGAGAGGTCAGTCCTGGATCCAGGACATCCCCAGCTTGCTCAGGCTCTTGCAGGCTTTTCTCACACTCTTGGGCTTGTATTTATCTAGTTAGTGGAGAAAGGAAAGACTCCAGGCAGGGTAAAAATAACCCAGGACAGATCTTTCAGTCATGCCCAAGCTCCAGGAAGCAAGGCATATTTTGTATCAATTTAATGAGCTGGTTCATCCGGTAGCGATTTCCCTGTTACTGAGAGTATCCACACAGAGGCTGCACAGAAACCTGCCAGGATACTGCAAGGAGGATTCCTACAACAGGAAAAACTTGCCCAGGTGAATGCCGAGGGCACACCAAGTCTAAAATTCTGTTACTTAATTCAACACAAAATTTCCTTGAATGCATGAATTGCTTCTCTCTGCACTGCCCCACTTTAAAGTATGTTTCCTTTTCCCTAAGCCTTAAAATACTGCATGCTCCATAGGAAATCTGAAAATTTTCTATACCATTCACGGAATACTACTCAGCAATAAAAAGGAATGAATTATAGATGCATGAACCAGGGTGGATGGATCTCAAGGGCATTATGCTGAGTGGAAAAAGACGATCTCAAAAGACCACCTACTGTAAGATTCCACTATATAACATTCTCAAAATGACAAAATTATAGAAGTGGAGAACAGATTAGTGGTAGCAAAGGGTTAGGGATGGTAGATGGAAGGGTTGGGGTGACTATAAAGGGCGGCATCTTTGGGGTATGGAACAATTCTTTATCTTCCATGTGGTGAATACACAAAACTACATGTGATAAAAAGATATAGACTTATACACACACTTTATATCAATGAGGATTTTCTGATTTTGATACTGTACTAAGTCATGTAAAGGGCTTCCCTGGTGACTCAGACAGTAAAGAATCTGCCTACAGTGCAGGAGACCTGGGTTCCATCCCTGGGTTGGGAAGATCCCCTGGAGAAGGTTATGGCAACCCACTCCAGTATTCTTGCCTGGAGAATCCCCATGGACAGAGGAGCCTGATGGGGTACAGTCCATGGGGTCAAAAAGAGTCAGACATGACTGAGTGACTAAGCACATCACGTAAGTCTTATAAGGACCCTTCTGGACTGCCTTTGTAATTTCTTGTGACTGTATAACTTTCAAAACAAAATTAAGAGCATAGCAATTTCCACCCTTAACATTTTAGCATATTTCTTCAATATGCTAAAATTCAAATTCAATTCAAAATATAAATTATTTTCCTCACATAGGATCATATTGTACATACGTTTTATATCCTGAAATTTTCTCTTGAGAATATCATAGGCATTTTCTATGTCATTCACTACTCCACAAAACAATCACTTTAGTAGCTGTGTAACATGCCAGTTTCATGGATATTTCATTCTTTACTTAACCATCCATCCCATGTGGAATGCTTGGGATGTTTCACAATTTTCTACCACTATAGATTGCCTTGGGACTTCCCTATAGCTCAGATGGTAAAGAATGTGCCTGCCATGCAGGAGACTCAGGTTCGATTCCTGGGTCAGGAAGATCCCCTGGCGAAGGAAATGGCAACTGACTCCAGTATTCTTGCCTGGAGAATCCCATGGACAGAGGAGCCTGGAGGCTACAGTCCATGGGGCTGCAGAGCTGGACACGGCTAAGCGACTAAAATACAGACACACATAGGCTGCCTCATGATGGATATCTTTGTGCAAAAATGGATACCTACACTTCGAGTTCTTTTCTTAGGTCAGGTTTCCAGAAGGGAAATTATTAAGTCAAAGGAAATAATTTAAATGGTCAATTTATCTTTATCATGGAATTTAGTTACCACGTTGTGAGATCACTACGGAGAGGTCCAGACAAGGAAGAAACAAGGTCTCCTGCCAAAAGCAAGCATCAGCTTGCTAGACCTATAAGTGAGCATTTTGGAAGCAGTGTTTCCCGCCCCATTCCAACCTTCGGATGACTGTTGCTAAGTCATTAAGTTAAGACTCTTTTTTGACCCCATGGACTGTAGTCTGCCAGGCTTCTCTGTCTATGGGATTTCCCAGGCACGAATACTGGAGTGGGTTGCCATTTCTTTCTCCAGGGGATCTTCCCAATCCAGGGATCGAATCCAGGTGTCCAGCATTGGCAGGCAAATTCTCTACTATTGAGCCCCCTGACTGTGACCCCACATATATCCTAACTCCAACCTCATGAGAGACCTCAAGCCAAAACTATCCAGCTAAGCCTCTCTTAGATTTCTGACCCATAGAAACTGTGAGACAATGTGTTTATCATTTTATTTACTTTTTNCCAGCATTGGCAGGCAAATTCTCTACTATTGAGCCCCCTGACTGTGACCCCACATATATCCTAACTCCAACCTCATGAGAGACCTCAAGCCAAAACTATCCAGCTAAGCCTCTCTTAGATTTCTGACCCATAGAAACTGTGAGACAATGTGTTTATCATTTTATTTACTTTTTAATTTTTATTAAAAAAAACTTTTTATGGCTGCACCATGCAACCAGGCAAGGATGGAACCTATGCCCTCTGCAGTGGGAACACAGAGTCCTAATCACTGGGCCACAGGGAAGTCCCGAGTGTTTACTATTTTAAGCCATTATGTTTTGAAAGAAATTGTTAAATGGCAACAGATAATTAATACAAAGACCCAGCTAAGTGATGGGGGAATCATATGGTAGGGTGAGAATTCTAGGCAAAGGGAATAAATATCATATAGAAAGGCAAAGGAACAAGAGAAAGGATCCTTATGGGATAGACTAGACTAGGTCTTGAGGGACCCTAACCAAGCTGCAGAGCTGCCTCCTCTTCCCTTGGGTGCCCCATGGCACAAAAGGGCCTGATCTAGACAGAATATTACTCAGCAATTAAAAGGAGCTGTGGATTTAGGCAACAACATGGATAAATCTCAAAAGCACTATGCTGTGTGGAAGAAACTTTACACAAAATAGTATACACTACACACTCATTTATATGAAGTTCTAAAACAAGCAAACAATTTATAATGGAAAAAAATTAGGGTGGTGGTAACCTCCAGGGTAAGAGTGGAAGTGGGAGCAGGGATTGACTGGGAAGAGGCATCAGGGAACTTTTTGGTACAAAGGAAACGTTCCATATCTTGATAGGGTTTTGAGATACACAGGTGTATGCATTTGTCAGAACTCAGCAAATATATATAAAGACGTGGACATTTCATTTTACATAAATTGTACTAAAAAATACAAAGCTGTGGGACCTCCCCTGTGGTCCAGTGGTTTAAGAATCTGCCTTCCAATGCAAAGGACACAGGTTTGATCCCTGGTCAGGAAACTAAGATCCCACATGCCACGGGGCAACTGACCCCATGCACTGCAACTAGAGAAAGCCCAGGCAGCGGCGAAGATACAGCACAGCCCCATTTTTTT
>SJYA01008948.1:0-16127 GCA_006410615.1 Neotragus moschatus
CACACACACACAAAAAAAGCCAACTGATGGATTTCTATATCCCTCTGTGTTTTGTCTGCTGCCCCCAACAGTCAAGGAGAGGGAGAGAATGGGTGAATGATACCTCCATACATTTCTTAACCTTCAAGGAAGACGTTTCATGAAACTAGCTAACAGCACAATCCACTTCTGTGGGTTTTTATTTAAAAGTATAAACATGTTTACTTGTGTGCTCAGAAATCTCTAGGAAGATGTACAGGAGACTGTGGGTGGGTACCTTTGGGAAATGCAAATTTAACTTTACTAATGTTCTCTCAAAATATATATTTTTTTACAATGACTATGCATTTGCTTCTCCCCTGGCTCAGATGGTAAAAAATCTGCCTACAGTGCAGGAGACCTGGGTTCACTCCCTGGGTGAGAAGGATCCCCTGGAGAAGGGAAGGGCTACCCACTCCAGTATTCTTGTCTGGAGAATTCCATGGAGAGAGGAGCCTGACCAACTGCAGTCCAGTGGGGTCCGCAAACAGTCGGACAGGACTGAGTGATGAACACTTTGACTTTTACACCTTTCACTGTGCATTTGTCTGCAACAGTTTGGCTCAGGAGTATCCCCACCACTACCACCATCTGGCCCCACCCCCACAGACATGCTTTTCTTGGCAAAATAGTTTGATAACCATGGGATTGCCAGGGGGCATCAAGAGAAGAATCTTCTTCCCTCCTCAGCGGGCTGCCTGAGTAACAAAGATGAGTGAACTGTTTTCAGAGATGAGGTTAATTTAATCTGGAAGCATGCTTTCGAATCATCTAGAAGGCTTGTTAAACTGCAGATTACTGTGTTTCTGACCCAGTGGGCCTGTGGTGGGAACCTGGAATTTACCTTCCTCCCTTGTTCCCAGGGAGCTCTGATGTTGGCAATTTGAGAAATTCTGTCCTGCAGGTGTTTTTCATGCCCAATGAAGTGGGCAAGCTGAGAGCAAGAGCTGGACCTACTTGACTCAAAAGAGGAGATGTGAAAAGTATACTGAAAAGAAACAGGAAGTCAAGGAGACCCAGACAGGGGCCGATGAGGGGTGAAATCCTCCGCGTCTCCCAGTGAGGTCCCAACACAATCTGCCTTTTCGTCTAATATAGGGAGGATTTAGTTGTGGTGCTAGTGGTAAAGCCTGCCAGTGCAGGAGATATAAGAGACCCGGGGCCGATTCCTTGGTGGTGAAGATCTCCTAGAGAAGGATGTCAGCCCACTCCAGTTTTCTTGCCTGGAAAATTCCATGGACCGAGGAGCTTGGTGGGGTACAAGCTTGCTGCAGTCCATGGGGTAGCAAAGAGTCAGACACACTGAAGTGACTTAACCTACACACCCAGTTGTGGGGATGGTGAAATGCTGAATGAGACCTAGTTCAAGGTCAGAGTGAAACAAGGCAGAAACTACTTCAGCCACGTCTTGGCAGCACGTGACTTATTTAATTCTACCTTTGGGCTCAAATCATCATCTGTCACAGATTATGCAGTTCACTTTTTTTTTTATCATCCTCTTGAAAGTATACATATTTGTAATTTTGCTTGTTGTACTCAACTAGCATTTTCTAGTTAGCCTGTAAGTTGCACAAATGTGCAGATCACAGCCAAAGGGCCTTTGCCCAAGGCCAAAGTTTCTTTGGCTTCCAGGAAGTTGGAGTCAGATTTCAGTTCATGTGCCAACAAACTACCCCACATGCAGTGGTGCTGGGATTCAGGTTCCTCCTCTTTTGAGATAGGTAGATAAAGCCTGGGGCATTGCCAAGGCTGTGTCATGCAGGATTCGAGGACCCCTGAGGTTCATTCCTAGAAATACGCTCACTCACGGAGTCCCACACTTCAGAGGGCCCTGTTCTGTTCCTCCTTAGGCCGTATTTCCCCTGGGGAGAGGTGTGGAGCTGAGAAGATGCTCCCACAGTAGTCTTACCCCTCCTTCTAGAACAAGGTTGTGTGTGTGTGTTAGTCGCTCAGTCGTGTCAGACTCTCTGCAAACCCACGGACTGTAGCCTGCCAGGTTCCTCTGTCCATGGGATTCTCCAGGCAAGAATACTGGGGTGGGTTGCCAAGCACTCCTCCTGGGGAATCTTCCTGACCCACTGATGGAACCCATCTCCTGCATTAGCAGATCAATTCTTTACCACTGAGCCACCAGGGAACCCCACACAATACGTTGGACTGACTTCAAAGAGTTAGTGATCACGAAATGTGAAGATGGAGAAACAAATAGTAGCCATTGAACCAAGGAACTGCTAGCAATTTAGACTATAAGCCAGCCACAAAGCAGTGTCACCCAGCTCCCAGGTCCCTGAAGGATGAAGGTCTGACACACATTCCTAAGTTGTTTTGTATGAAAGAAATCCATGTGGTACAAAGGCCTCCCTTTATGCCCTTGCCCCTTTCCTGTGTTAGGGCAGGCCTATTCATTTCGACCTTGAGATTCCACGATTCTGTGGCTTTGGGGTGCTCCTGCCCCCTAATCTAGTCCCAAAGGTCATGTGTGTGATCAGAGAACTCAGGTGGCTTTGAAAAGTTCAAATCCCATTGAGAGTCATTATCTCCAAGAACTTGAGGAAATCCAAAAGGAGGTTGGGTTGTCTTGAGCCCAGGAATGTGGCTGGCATCTGACAGACAGCATGAGGCATGCTGACCCAGAGAGACTTGAATTTTGTAGGGAATGGTGAGGACTGGGTACCTTGGACCAGATTGCTTCATGTGCAGATGACTCAGCAGTTTACTGTGTGTCCTTCTGGCGTTCCTGAGCATGAAAATCAGTGTTTGGTTAAGAAGTAAGTGAGAAGGTAGACCAGCTGTTCAGTCTTGCATTTCCACCCCTTTCCTCTTCTTTTCCTTTCTTAGGATTCATTCCTCCCTTTTCTCGCTTATTTCAGGCTTCCCTCATGGCTCCAACAGAAAAGAATCTGCCTGCAGTGCGGGAGAACTGAGTTCAATCCCTGGATTGGGAAGAGCCCCTGGAGGAGGGCATGGCAACCCACTCCAGTATTCTTGCCTGGAGAATCCCCATGGACAGAGGAGCCTGGTGGGCTGCAGTCCATGGGGTCACAAAGAGTCGGACACAACCAAGCCGCTAAGCACAGCACAGCACTCCCTTATTTCATCTCCCTTTTTCCCCAAATCATTTTTTTCCTCCTGAAATCCCAAGGTAGTTCCTCCTTTACACTTTCATGGTGCTCAGTAAATAAGTAGTTTTCTTTTCATCTGCTTCACATCACACATCACAAAGGGATTATCACCAAAACTTTTGCTGATGAAAAATATGTTTTTGTATATGTGCTTAGTCGCTCATTTGTGTCTGACTGTTTGTGACCCTGTGGACTGCAGCCCGCCAGGCTGCTCTGCCCGTGGGGATTCTCCAGCCAAAAATACTGGAGTGGGTTGCCATGCCCTCCTCCAGGGATCGAATCCAAGACTCCCGCATTGCAGGCGAAATCTTTTACTGTCTGAACCACCAGGGAAGCCCATGAGTACTGGAGTGGGTAGCCTATCCATTCTCCAGGAGATCTTCCCAACCCAGGAATTGAACTGGGGCCTCCTGCATTCCGGGCGGATTCTTTACCAGCTGAACTACGAGGAGTGCCCAACTGTAAGCCAGAGGCCCCTAGGTTAGGTACAGTCCTTGTTGACCCTTGCTGCACCTAGAACCAACTACCCAGGAGATTTTTGAAAACAGTGTGCTTGGGCGGGCCCGATTACATTCACATTTTCAAATTGTGTTTGTTTAAATGGTAGAAGCACTTGACATTGCTGTAAGTTACATAAGAAACTGGCAATGGCCTTCATTGGAAATGGGCTGCTTACCTTGGCACTTTCTATCCTACGAGGAAAATAAACTTATATTTGGTTACACAAGCGTAACCAGGCTTCTGTTACATGCAGTTCAAAGTAAGTTCCAACTGAAAGAGAAAAGAAGCCACCAGGGGAGTTTTATCAGGAAGGGACTAGATTATGTGCATAAGATGGATTCTAGGATACTCAAGTGGGTAGATCAGAAGAGAGTGAAGTGAAACAGGGCAGAAAGGCTATTAGGGAGTAGTGATATAAGGTCCTGGTTGGAGGCCATTGCTAGAAAATAGGGGAGAGAGAATGAAAAAGGAACCTTCAGCCTCAGAGCCTGACCAAACCTGCAGGGTGAGGGAGAGGCAGTGCAAAGGGTAGCTCCCAGATGTGGGGCTCAGGTGCCAGGGTGGAGGCTAGAGCTGCCACTTATTGATACCAGATTAAGACCTTCATTCAGGACAAGGGTGCATCCAGGTGCCTGAAGAACCTGGAAGTGCTGAGGTGGATGCGTCCTTTTGAACACAGATGTGAACCTCAGGGTGGCCCTACACGGCATGGCTCTGTTTCATTGAGTTAGACAAGGCTGTGGTCCATGTGATGAGATTGGTTAGTTTTCTGTGACTGTGGTTTTCAGTCTGTCTGCTCGGAGAAGGCAATGGCACTCCACTCCAGTACTCTTGCCTGGAAAATCCCATGGACGGGGGAGCCTGGTAGGCTGCAGGCCATGGGGTCACTAAGAGTCGGGGACGACTGAGCAACTTCACTTTAATTTTTCACTTTCATGCATTGGAGAAGGAAATGGCAACCCACTCCAGTGTTCTTGCCTGGAGAATTCCAGGGACAGGGGAGCCTGGTGGGCTGCCGTCTAAGGGGTCGCATAGAGTTGGACAAGACTGAAGCAACTTAGCAGCAGCAGCCCTCTGATGGAGAAGGATAAGAGGCTTATGGAAGCTTCCTGATGGGAGAGACTGACTGAGGGGGAAACTGGGTCTTGTTCTGATGGGCAGGGCCGTGCTCAGTAAACCTTTAATCCAATTTTCCGTTGATGGGTTGAGCCGTGTTCCCTCTCTGCTCTTTACTTGGGGCCAAGCTATGGTGGAGGTAATGAAGATAATGGCGACTTCCAACGAAAGATCCCATGCATGTACTGCTACACTCAGTGCCCCCAACCTTGCAGCAGGCCACCACCGACTCACGCCTCCACTGGAGACTCCCAGACACCCACAGGCAAGTCCAGGACAGTCTCCTGTGGGGTCAGTGCTCCTTTTTCCTTGGGCCATTTGCACAGGTTTCTGTTGTGCCCTCCCAGAGTCCGTTTCCCAGTCCTGTGTAGCTCTGGCTGCTCGATGGTGGGGTTAATGGCGACCTCCTCCTAGAGGACTTATGCCATACCCAAGTCTGCTGCACCCAGAGCCCCCATCCCTGTGGCAGACCACCGCTGACCCGCACCTCCACAGGAGATGCTCACACACAGTTCTGTCTCAGTCTCTGTGGGGTCCCTGGGTCCTGGTGCACACAAGGTTTGTTTGAGCCCTCAGCGTCTCTGGCGGGAATGAGGTTTGATTCCAAACACGAATTTGCCCCTTATACCATCTTGCTGGGGCTTCTCCTTTGTTCTTGGACGTGGGGAATCTCCACACAGCTGCTCCAACGCCCACGGTCCTACTGGATCTCTGACTCAATGGACATGAGTTTGAGTAAACTCCGGGAGTTGGTGATGGACCGGGAGGCCTGGCGTGTTGCAGTCCACGGAGTCACAAAGAGTCGGACACAACTGAGCGACTGCACTGAACTGAACTGTGAACCTCAGGGTCACCCAAACTGTGGGCTCTGTATCAGACCCAGTACACATGCTATTCAGATTTGTACTGAAAATGTAGTTACTTACTCCCTTGGTGTGTGCGCACACTCAGTCGTGTCTGACTCTTTGCAACCCCATGGACTATAGCCCACCAGGCCCCTCTGTCTATGGAATTCTCCAGACAAGAATACTGGTGTGGGTTGTCATTTTCTTCTCCAGGGGATCCTCCTGACTCAGGGATTGAACTCGTGTCTTTCAAGTCTCTGCATTGTCAGGCGGATTCTTTACCAGCAAAGCCATTGGGGAAAGCCCATTTATTCCCTTTAGGGGATACAATTGTCATCATGATTCTCTACCACACTGGGTAGGAAACTGGTGAGGCTTACGCTTCCCAGGTGGCTCAGTGGTAAAGAATCCTCCTACCAACGCAGGAGACTCAGGTTCAATTCCTGAGTAGGGAAGATCCCCTGGAGAAGGAAATGGCAACCCACTCCAGTATTCTTGCCTGGAGAATCCCATGGACAGAGGAGCCTGTTCAGCTACAGTCCATGTGGGTCACAGAGAGTTGGACAGGACCGAGCACACACACATGTACACACACAGGAACCATTGACATTTTCTCAAGTTCATCTGGTGAAAACAGATTCTTTAGAGCAGTGATTCTCAATGTTAATATCCTGGGTTTTTTTGGTTTTTTTTTTTTTGGCCATGCCACATGGCATGTGGGATCTTAGTTCCACAACCAGACATGAACTTGTGCCCCCTGCATTGGAAGCATGGTGTCTTAACGACTATACTGCCAGGGAAGTCCCTCAGATGTTAGTATACTTTAGAGCTGGCTAGAAGGCTTGTTAAAATTCAGATTGCTGGTCCACCTGCAGAGGTTTGTTGGGTTTTTTTTTAACCTAAAAAAAAAAAAGTAGTCTTATTACTATATAGTTCATGTACTATAAAAAATTCACCCATTGTAAGTATACACTTCAGCAGTATTTTTAGTAAATTTTTGTAATTAGCAACCCTTTCCAAAATGCAGTTTTAGAACATTTCCATCAGCCCAGCAGGTTTCCTCATCCTGGTTTTTGCTTAAGCCCTTCTCCCACTCCAAGCCCTAGGCAACTACTAATCTGCTTTTTATCCTGTAAATTTACATTTTCTCAACATTTCTTATAAATGGAAACAGTATGTAGTCTTTTGCATCTGGCTTATCAGCATAATGTTTCAGAGCTTAATCTTTGTTGTAGCATGTGTTGGTAGTTTGTTCCTTTTTATGTCTAAAGAGTATCCCACGGCATGGAAACACCATAAATTGTTTTCCAGTCACAAATTGGTGGACATCTGGTGTTGTTGAGTTGTGAACCTCCAAAATACATACGTTGAAGTCCTGCTGCTGCTTCTAAGTCGCTAACCCCCGTGAAATAGGATTTTTGAAATTAAATTAGTTAATATAAGGTCATACTGGAATGGGGTGGACCCCTTATCCAATACGATTAGTGACCTTATAAAAAGGAAATTTGGTGACAGGCAGAGAGAACACCACGTGAAGATGAAGGCAGAGATAGGATGATGCTTCTACAAAGCCAAGGGAAACCCAGAAGCTAGGGGAGGGGCGTGGGACAAGTGCTCTCTCAAAGCCCAGAAGGAACCAATCCTGCTGACACCTCCATCTCAGACTTCAGGTCTCCAGAACTGTGAGCCAATCAATTTCTGTTATTTAAGCTACTTTGTCACAGAAGCCCTAGCAAACCAACACAAGACTGTTTCTGAGTTTTGAATGTTATAAATAATGCTGCTAAGAATACACGTGCTGGTAAGTTTACACATCTGTGTGGACTTACAATTTCATTTCTCTTTGATTTGCTTTTTTACTTTGGCTCAAAAAAAAGTGCTAGACAATATTTCAGTGGGCTACATCAACAACACAAAGATTTCACTTTCTCCACATCTTTGCCAACTCTTGCTGGTGTTTATTTATTCATTTTTAATTATAGCCATTCCAGTGAGTATGTAGTATCATATTGTGGTTTTAACCTGCATTTCCCTAACAGCTAATGATGTTGAGCATCTTTTCATGTGCTTATTAGCTGTTTATCTTCTTTGATGAATTGTCTCTGTGAGTCTTTTCCCATTTTTTGGCCTTATCACACTGTTTGGAACTTCCAGGACAATGTTGTAAAAGTGGTGACGGTTGGAGATCTCTGGGTTGTTCTCAGTAGCTGGGGGAAGAATTCAGTCTCTTCCTCTTAGGTGTGATATTAGCTGTAGGTTTTTCATAGATGTCCTTTATCCAGGTTGAGGAAGTTCCCATCTATTTCTAGTGAGTTGACATGAAGGATGTTAGCTTTTGTCAGATGGTGTTTCTGCTTCTGTTAACACAATCATGTGGTCTTTGTCCTTTGTTCTATATATCTAGTGTATTATGTTGAATTTCAGATGTTTAATTGACTGTGTATTCCAGTAACAAGGAGATCCAACCAGTCCATTCTGAAGGTGATCAGCCCTGGGATTTCTTTGGAAGGAATGATGCTAAAGCTGAAGTTCCAGTACTTTGGCCACTTCATGCAAAGAGTTGACTCATTGGAAAAGACTCTGATGCTGGGAGGGATTGGGGGCAGGAGGAGAAGGGGATGACAGAGGAGATGGCTGGATGGCATCACTGACTTGATGGGCGTGAGTCTGAGTGAACTCCGGGAGATGGTGATGGACAGCGAGGCCTGGCGTGCTGAGGTTCATGTGGTTGCAAAGAGTCAGACACGACTGAGCAACTGAACTGAACTGAACTGATTCCAGTAATAAATTCCATATGAATGGAGTGTATAATCCTTTGTATATGTTGCTGAATTTGTTAGTATCTATAATGTTATTTTCTTGTGCTGTCTTCATTGAATGAGTTGATAAATCATCAAGGCTTTTCTTTGTGGGAAGATTGTTAATTGCTAATTCAGGTTCTTATTAGAATTCACATCAGATTTCCGATTTCTTCTTGATTCAGTTTTGGTCGTTTATGTCTTCCAAGGAATTTGTCCACTTCATCTAAATTGTGTAGTTTGTTAATACAGAGTTGCTCATGATATTTTTTTTATAAATTTTAAATTTCTGTAGGGTTAGTAATAGTGTCCCCTCTTTCATTACTGATTTTGGCTATTTATTTGTTGCTCCAATTTGCTTTTTCAGTCTAACTAAGCAGTTGTCAATTTTGTTAACTCGTTTTGAAAGAACCAGCGTCTGTCTTTGTTTTGTTTCTTGGTGTGTCACAGGGCTTAGGGGATCTTAGTTCCCCCAGCAGAGATCAAACCCCAGGTGGAGTCCTAACCACTGGACTGCCAGGGAATTCCCCCAAAGTACCGACTTTTGGGTTCATTGACTTTCTCTATTGTTTGTCTGTTTTCTGTCTCAGTGATCTCCAATCTAATCTTTATTATGTCTGTCCTGCTTACTTTGGGTTTATTTTGCCTTTTTTTGGGTCTAGTTTCTTAAGGTGAAAGCATTGTTTATTGATTTCAGATCTTTGTTCTTTTCTAGTATGTAAAACTATAAATTTCCCTCTAAGCCTTGTATTAGCTACACCCATAACATGATATGTCACATTTTTATTTTCATTTAGTTTGAAATATTCTCTAATTGCTCTCACGACTTCTTTTTTCACCCATGCATTGCTTTATAGTGCTTGCCTTCCAAATATTAGGGTCCCCCAAGTTTCCTTCTGTTATTGCCTCCTAGTTTAATTCCACAGTAAATTGAAAGAATATACTTTGTATGATTTCATTCCTTTTAAATATATTGAGATTTATTTTATGATCTGATACAATCTATTCTGGGGAATATTCTGCTATTGACATGAATGTGTATTCTGCAGTTGTTTGGTGAAATATTCTATGTATATCACTAAGTCGCATTGGCTGGTAGTGTTTCTTAAGATCTTTCTACCTTTGCTGATTTTCTGTCTGATTTTTCTATAAGTAATTGAGAGTGGGATATTGAAATCTCCAACTGCTGTTGCTGTATTGTCTACATTTCCTTTTATAAATGATTAAACCATAGTTGACTTACAGTGTTCTGTTAGTTTCTGATATGTGGCAAAGTGATTCAGATTCATTCCTTTTATAGTTTATTACAAGATTTTAAATGCAGTCCCTTGTGCTGTACAGTAGGACCTTGTTGTTTTATCTGTTTTATATATAGCATTTCATATCTGCTAATCCCCAAGTCCTATTTTATCCTTGCCCCCAAACCCTTGCCCTTTCACTCTTTCCTCTTTGGTAGCTGTAAGAGCTTTTCCTATGGCTGTGAATCTGTGTCTGTTTTATAAATAGGCTCATTTTGTATCATTTTTTAGATTCCAAATATAAGCTGTATTATATGATATTTGTCTTTGTCTCACTTACTTCACTTAGTATTATAATCTCTAGATCCACCCATGTTGCTGCACATGGCATTATTTCAGTTTTTTATGGCTGAGTAATATTTCATTGTGTGTACAAGGCCCGTCTAGTCAAGGCTATGGTTTTTCCAGTGGTTATGTATGGATGTGAGAGTTGGACTATAAAGAAAGCTGAGCACCGAAGAATTGATGCTTTTGAACTGTGGTGTTGGAGAAGACTCTTGAGAGTCCCTTGGACTGCAAGGAGATCCAACCAGTCCATTCTGAAGGAGATCACTCCTGGGTGTTCACTGGAAAGATTGATGCTGAAGCTGAAACCCCAGTACTTTGGCCACCTGATGCAAAGAGCTGATTCATTTGAAAAGACCCTGATACTGGGAAAAATTGAAGGTGGGAGGAAACGCGGATGACAGAGGATGAGATGGTTGGATGGCATCACCGACTCAATGGACATGGGTTTGGGTGAACTCTGGGAGTTGGTGATGGACAGGGAGGCCTGGTGTGCTGCAGTTCATGGTGTCGCGAACAGTTGGACACGACTGAGTGGCTGAACTGAACTGAACTGATACACACACGCACACACACACACACACGTGTCACATCTTTACCGTTCATCTGTCAGTGAGCATTTATGTTGCTTCCATGTCTTAGGTATTGCAAATAGTGCTGCCATGAACACTGAGGTGCATTTATCTTTTTCAAATTGAAGTTTTCTCGGGATATAGGCCAGGAGTGGGATTGTTGGATCATATAGTAACTCTGTTTTTAGTTTTTAAGGAGCCTCCATGCTTTTCTCCATAGTGGCTGCAGCATTTTGCATTCCCAGCAGCAGCTCAGGAGGGCTCCCTTTTCTTCATGCCCTCACCACATTTATTATTTGTGTCTACATATCCTTTTAATTCTGTCCCTTTTGTTTCATGTTTCTGAGGCTCTGGTAGTAGATACACATACATTTATAATGGCCATGCTTTCCTGTTAGAGTGACTCTTTTATCGTTTTAGAACATCTCTCTTTGTCTATGGGAATTTCCTTGCCTTAACGTCTATTTCAGCTGCTATCTGTATAGCTACTTCAGCTCTCTCATGGTGCTCTTTCCATGGCATATCTTTCTCGGTCTTTTTAGTTTCAGTGTATTTATGTCTCATACTCTAAGGTGTTCTCTTGCAGACTGCACATAATTGACTCTTGCCTTTTTCTTGACTTTGTGTATATCTCTGCTCTTTGATTGGATTGTAGACCATTGACATTTAATGTAATCAATATCTGTTTGGGTTTACTTTTGCCATTTGTTTCCTCTGTGTCTCCTATTTTCTTTGTTTCTCTGTCCTTCTTTTACTGCTTTCTTTTGTGTTAAAAACATTTTAGTATAGCATTTAAATTCCTGTTAATTATTTTTTTTACTATTTAAAAATTTATTTTATTAGTGGTTACTCTGTAGACTGCAACATCTTAACTTACCAAAATCCAGCTGTGATTAATACTGATCCAAAGTTACTGCAGATGGTGACTGCAGCCATGAAATTAAAAGATGCTTACTCCTAAGAAGGAAAGTTATGACCAACCTAGATGGCATATTCCAAAAGCAGAGACATTACTTTGCCAACAAAGGTCCATCTAGTCAAGGCTATGGTTTCTCCAGTAGTCATGTATGGATGTGAGAGTTGGACTGTGAAGAAAGCTGAGCACCAAAGTATTGATGCTTTTGAACTGTGGTGTTGGAGAAGACACTTGAGAGTCCCTTGGACTGCAAGGAGATCCAACCAGTCCATTCTGAAGATCAGTCCTGGGTATTCTTTGGAAGGAATGATGCTAAAGCTGAAACTCCAGTACTTTGGCCACCTCATGTGAAGAGTTGACTCATTGGAAAAGATTCTGATGCTGGGAGGGATTGGGGGCAGGAGGAGAAGGGGATGGCAGAGGATGAGATGGCTGGATGGCATCACTGACTCGATGGGCATGAGTCTGAGTGAACTCCAGGAGTTGGTGATGGACAGGCAGGCCTGGTATGCTACGATTCATGGGGTCTCAAAGAGTCGGACACGACTGAGCGACTGAACCGAACCGAATTCTGGTAAAATACAGAAACGTTGCTCCAGGGCAGCTCCATTCTCTCCCCTCTCCTTTGTGTTATTGCAGTTATATATAATATACATTTATATATGGTATAAACCTAGCAATATTGTGTGACAATTGTTGCTTTATACAATTTTATGTCTTTTAAAGACATCAGGAGAAGAAATGAGGAAAATATATAGAGTCTTTTATATTTACCCACACATTTACCATTTTCAGGACTTTTCATTTCTTCCTGTGTGTTCAAATTGTGATCTAATGTCACTAATTTTCAATATGACGGGGTTTCTGTAGTATTTCTTGAAAGGAAAGGCTGTCATCCCTTCTATTAACAGTGCCTCTGGACGTGGGCATTACCCACTACACCAAATCAACCGAGTCCCCTTCGATAACAGCACCGAGCCAGTCCTCATGGCCTGGCCAGCACTGGCAGGGCCTCCACACCCCGTGGGCTGGAGGAAATGAAAGCAGTCCTCACAGGCATGCCTCAGGTATCCACTGCTGCTGCTGCTAAGTTGCTTCAGTCATGTCCGACTCTGGGATCCCATAGATGGCAGCCCACTAGGCTCCCCCATCCCTGGGATTCTCCAGGCAAGAACACCGGAGTGGGCTACCATTTCCCTCCAATGCATGAAAGTGAAAAGTGAAAGTGAAGTCGCTCAGTCGTGTCTGACTCCTAGCAACTCCATGGACTGCATCCTACCAGGCTACCCCATCCATGGGATTTTCCAGACAAGAGTACTGGAGTGGGGTGCCATCACCTTCTCCACTAGCCTTACCCAAAGTTAGCAGTTTTCAAACATAAACATGCCTCAGACTATTGTACCTCTTTGTTCACCTTCTAGAGCCCTTAATGTTGTTCATGTCAATTTTATCTAGCTTTATACTTGCTTTCTGGGGAGAAGATGTGCTAACGTCAAGGCTGTATATTGTCACCCTGCTTATTTAACTTATATGCAGAATATATCATGAGAAACGCTGGACTGGAAGAAACACAAGCTGGAATCAAGATTGCTGGGAGAAATATCAATAACCTCAGATATGCAAATGACACCACCCTTATGGCAGAAAGTGAAGAAGAACTAAAGAGCCTCTTGATGAAAGTGAAAGAGGAGAGTGAAAAAGTTGGCTTAAAGCTCAACATTCAGAAAACGAAGATCATGGCATCCGGTCCCATCTTTTCATGGGAAATAGACGGGGAAACAGTGGAAACAGTGTCAGACTTTATTTTTCTGGGCTCCAAAATCACTGCAGATGGTGACTGCAGCCATGAAATTAAAAGACGCTCACTCCTTGGAAGAAAAGTTATGACCAACCTAGTTAGCATATTCAACAGCAGAGACACTTTGCCGACTAAGGTCCGTCTAGTCAAGGCTATGATTTTTCCAGCGGTCATATATGGATGTGAGAGTTGGACTGTGAAGAAGGCTGAGCACTGAAGAATTGATGCTTTTGAACTGTGGTGTTGGAGAAGACTCTTGAGAGTCCTTTGCACTGCAAGGAGATCCAACCAGTCCATTCTGAAGGAGATCGGCTCTGGGATTTCTTTGGAAGGAATGATGCTAAAGCTGAAGCTNTTCATGGGAAATAGACGGGGAAACAGTGGAAACAGTGTCAGACTTTATTTTTCTGGGCTCCAAAATCACTGCAGATGGTGACTGCAGCCATGAAATTAAAAGACGCTCACTCCTTGGAAGAAAAGTTATGACCAACCTAGTTAGCATATTCAACAGCAGAGACACTTTGCCGACTAAGGTCCGTCTAGTCAAGGCTATGATTTTTCCAGCGGTCATATATGGATGTGAGAGTTGGACTGTGAAGAAGGCTGAGCACTGAAGAATTGATGCTTTTGAACTGTGGTGTTGGAGAAGACTCTTGAGAGTCCTTTGCACTGCAAGGAGATCCAACCAGTCCATTCTGAAGGAGATCGGCTCTGGGATTTCTTTGGAAGGAATGATGCTAAAGCTGAAGCTCCAGTACTTTGGCCACCTCATGTGAAGAGTTGACTCATTGGAAAAGACTCTGATGCTGGGAGGGATTGGGGGCAGGAGGAGAAGGGGACGCCAGAGGATGAGATGGCTGGATGGCATCACTGACTTGATGGGCGTGAGTCTGAGTGAACTCCGGGAGTTGGTGATGGACAGGGAGGCCTGGCGTGCTGCGATTCATGGCGTCACAAAGAGTCGGACATGACTGAGCAACTGAACTGAACTGAACCATTTCACTTGGCCCTACCCAGAAGTCTGTTTCCTCCCCACTATGTTTCTGATTCATTAACCCTGAGGTGTAGCTGGGAATTTTAAGTTTTAATGAGTTCTCAGGTAATACTAATGCTGCAGGCCCAGAGCCCACACTTTGAAACCTACTGCTTTAGGTTAAATCAATCTCTTTTTGAGGTGAAAACAACTTTCTGAAGTATGAATTCATTATGAGCACACATGAAATTTTATTTTAAACTTGCTGGAGGGGAACAAGACATCCAATAAAACCAGTTCAGATATTTCTGTTTTATAGAAACTTTCAATCGCAATAAAGGTGACTAGATAATGCTGTTAACATTAGGTTCAAGAAAGGCTTGTCTCTTCGGCACAAGCCTGCTGGTCTGGTCAGCAATTTGGGTGATTCATAACAAGACCGTTCAAGTAAATCTTAACAGCCCATGAGGGCTCTTAATCTCATCAAAGTCTGTAAGAAAACTGCTCAATTATTTTATCATGAATGCCAGACACTCTCCCCGGGAGGCTGTTGATTATCCCAAGCCCCTCCAGTCTTCTCCAGGCCGCCTTGCTCAGATAGTGGAAGTGCTCTCTCACCTGAGTAACCCAGCTGCCCTGCTTCCCTGCTCTTGTGCCCTAGGAGGCACGCCGGGCATCTAGTTGGCAGAGGTCAGGCAGCAGTAGAGGCAGCACTTCCTGTCCACGTGGTGTCATCAGGGTCCTCCTTGGTTTCTGCCACACAGCAGCTGGTCCAATCTGGTTCTGGACCAGTGACAGCTGTAGCATGACTGGGCCTCCACTGTCATCTGTGGTTCTGACTACTGCCAACTTGTCCCCAAACCCCCACTTCTTTGCATTTGCCCCAGTCTTCTGCTGCTCCACGGGTCAACTCAGCCTTTTCATATCCCAACAGTGGGGCCCACAGGAACATCAGGGGCTCTAGGTACCAAACAGAGGTTACATGTTACAGCTCCTACTTCTCTTTCCTGACAGCTCCCTCTGCACCAACTGACCGCCCTGGCACCCTGTTGGGATGCCTCCATGCAGACCCTCTGTGCCCACTGCCCACCTTGGTGCCCTGTTGGAATGTCTCCACGTGGACCCTCTGCACCCACTGCCCGCCCTGGCACCACTTGTTGGAATGTCTCCATATGGACCCTCTGCACCCCACTGCCCACCCTGGCGCTGTGTTGGAATGTCTCCATGTGGACCTTCTCCTAAAGCTTTATTCCTCCTTCACCCACTGTGATATGAATGCTGCTAGCATTCGTGGGCTGCTGTCCATGGGGTCGCACAGAGTCGGACACGACTGAAGTGACTTAGCAGCAGCAACAGCATTTGTGAAGTTCTCAGGATCTCCCATTTCATCTAGGCGTTTCTACCTCGGCACTCACAGGGAGGGAGGAAGTGAGGACCTGAGTGGCTCGTGCAGCTTGCTTCGCCTACGGCCCTCTCTCCTTTCCGTCTCTTCCCGTCATGTGATGGACAGCATGTTTTACTTTCTCTGCCTCAGAGGATCTCCGAGGTGAGCTACATCAAAATCCCTTGTAGGGCTTGTGAAAGCACAGATGACTCAACTCCATCCCCAGCGCTTCTGATTCAGCAGCTCTGGGATGGGGTCTGAGAAGGTGCACGTCTTTTATCTTTTAATATTTCTTATTTCTGGGATGGGGTCTGAGAAGGTGCACGTCTTTTATCTTTTAATATTTCTTATTTATTTATTTGGCTGCACCAGCTCACGGCATGTGGGATCTAGTTCCCCAACCGGGGATTGCACCCGGGCCTCCTACATTGGGAGCACGGGGTCTTAACCACTGGACAACCAGGGAAGTTGCGAAAATGTGCATTTTTTCCTTAAATGTCA
>SJYA01008949.1:4559-15561 GCA_006410615.1 Neotragus moschatus
CTGGGGTGATCGACAGCCCTACGGGTGTACGACCCCTTACGGGTGTCCAGGCCCCTTAATAGGGGGTCTCATGTGTGCCTGGGGCTGCTATCTCCTTGGAGAAGGGGCTCATGTCTGGTTCCCAGGGCGTTGACCTGGGGAGGGGGCCGTCCTGGGGGGCGGGGTCTGGGGCGGGGCTGTGTGAGCCGTCCCAGCGTGATGAGCGGGAGCCCTCCGCAGGGCGCAGGGCGGGGGCCTTAGGGGCAGGCGTCAGCCCCCGACCCGGGTTCCCCCGCCCCCGCCCACCTCAGTGGCGGAGCCCCCCTGCAGCCTCAGCCCCGGGCTCTCCCACCCAGGAGACGACCGCAGCGTATCCAGCTCGTCGTCAGAGGCCAGCCACTCGGACGTCAGCGCCAGCAGCCGGCTCACGCCGTGGCCAGAGCCGTCCTCGTCCTCGGCCAGCACGTCGCAGGAGAGCCCCGGGCTGACTGCCGCCCAGGCCCCTGGGGAAGCCGGGCCGGGTGCCGCCAGACCCACACCGAAGCCGCTGCGGCCACGGCAGCTGCAGGAGGTCGGCCGCCAGAGCTCCTCGGACAGCGGCATCGCCACGGGCAGCCACTCCTCCTACTCCGGCAGCTTCTCGTCGTGTGCGGGCAGCAGCCTGGACGTGTGGCGGGCTGGCGACGAGCTCGGCTCCCTGCTCAGCCTGCCGCCGGCCGGGGCCCCGGAGCCCGGCCTGTGCGCCTGCCCGCCCGGGGCGGCCGAGTACCAGGTGCCCGCCGCCCCGCGGCCGCACTACGACACACCCCGCAGCCTTCGCCAGGCGCCCCGGGACCAGCCCGCCATCGCGCCTGGCAGCCCCGACGGGCGCACTGCCCGGGACTCGGGGTATACCCCTGGCTGGCCTGGCGAGAGACGACGGGGACTGGTGCCAGAAGCGGCGGCAGGGGCCGGAGAGTCCTGGGAAGCGGGGGCCCCCCACGCCGGGGTCCCTCCCGCGCTCTTTACCGCGTGTCCCATCTGCGGAGGACTGAAGGTAAAGCCCCCTCCCTGAGGGTGGCGGTGGCCTGGGGTGGGCGCTGAGCTTGATAGGCCGGGCCTGGGGTGGGGGTAGGGGCCCAGCCTGCAGGGAAGGCTGCGTCCTGGGCAGGTTCAGGGAGGCAGAACCTGAGGACCTCCCCGCGGCCCCTCGACGTGTGTCCCAGGGGCCTCCACCTGCCTGGCCCTCGTGCCTCCTGCCGAAGTTGCGCCCACAGGTGGCCCATCGTTTGAACAGGACCCCGAGGCTCAGGGGGCCTGCTGGCTGGCGGGGGTCTGCTCTCGGGACCCTGGCACCTCCGGGGCTCACTCACAGCGGCCTCTTGTGGGCGGGGAGCAGAGCAGGGTGGGGCTCACGTGTGAGGAGCCCCAGGACCCCCCAACTCCTGGCCGAGCTGAAAAGGTCGGCGGTCAGAACCACAGGGTGCAGGGTGGGGCGCCCATTACCGTTCTGGGGCCCCAGGCGCCGCGTGCGCCCTCGAGGGCGGCCTGCTCACCTGCATGGACTTTGGCTGCGTGGCCTGCTGTGGCCCTTGGCGCTGTGGTTGGTTCCGGACTCCCCCGTGGAAGGCAAGGCCCGTGGCCACCCATCTGGGCTCCGGCTGGCGGACGTCCTGCGCTCGGCTCACCTGTAAATGTCCCGCTTTGTACCTTCACTGTCGGCTGAAGACTGTTTGTTGCTCTTTTCACATTTTTAAAACCTGACACTGTTTGTAAGACCTTCTTAGACTGGAAATAAAATTGCTTTTTCTTACCGTCTTGTCCTTGTCCGTGTGGCCGGCGCTCTCCGCCTCCTGCCCCAGCCCTGCCGCTTGGGGCCTTTCGCTGTCTCTGGAATCTGGGGGCTCCTTTGGCCCACGGGTCGCAGCTGTGCAAGGCCCTGCCTGTCTGGTCGGCCTTAAGCCTGAACACACCGGAAGCATGAGCCAAGAGAGCGGTCTCGGACAGCCCCCAGGGCCCGCACACGCGTGTGTGGTGTGTGTCCACGTGTGGCGTGTGCATGCATGTGCACTGTGTGAGGCGTGTACGCATGTGTGGCGTGTGCGCATGTGTACATGTGCATGTGCTTGCATGTGGCGAGTGCGTGTCTTGTGTGCACATGTTGCATGTCCGGTGTGATGTATGTGTGATGCTTGTGTGCCAGGTGTGCGCATGTGTGCCTGTGTCTGCATGCGTTCACTGGAGACCACAGCGCAGTCCTCAGTGGTCCACTTGGGCTCAGACAGGTGGTTCCCTGTCTCCAGAGAGGGTGGACCCCCCACCACCTTCTGGGACAGCGAGAGTCCTGGCTCTGAGCCTGAAGCACCCCCGTCCCCAGTCTCCCCAGTGTGGGCGGCAGAGCTCCCAAGACCCCCCCCAATCACAGGCTCCCTGCACGCCCTGGGGGGCCACGTCTCACCCTTGTTCACTGCCTGGTGGGGACCCGGGTCTCAGGTTTCCCGGGGTTGCTGAGATCAGCCTCTGACCCGGCCCCTGCAGGACTGCAGTGGGAAAGGCAAGCTGGGGAGAGCTCTCCCGTTGGAGCCCCCACCCCGTACGTGCGACGGCAGTGCTGCTGGCCCAGGGGGCCAGGGCCTGGCCAGACGACGCTTCTAGTGGAAGCTTTTCTGCGGGAGTTGTCGCCATGCACACCGCTGCCGTTTACCCCCAGAGGGCCCGCTGGCCTTGCTGCCAAAGAGCGAGGGGCTGGGAGCTGCTGGAGCCGTGGGCAGGGAGCTTCCAGGCTCGGTCCTGTGGGGCCGCCCCTCCAGCAGAGCCGGCGGAGGCCCTGGTGGCCCGGGGAACTGCCCCCACGTGAAGCCAGGAGGGATGGAAGCTCGGCCTCCCTTTTGCCGGCCCCCTGCCCCGCAAAGGCGTCCTGGCTGTGAGCCCTGGGCTTGTCATCTGAGGCTGATGGCTGGGCTTCGGGGAAGGGCTGGCTGGGGGCAAGGCGGGCGGGGTGGACTGTGGGCAGTGCTCGGTGGGGGGACCCGGGCTGGGGTTGAGCGGGCAGCCCAGGCCTTCCAGTGGGGGCCCTTGGCTGGGGGAGGTAGGGTCCTCTGTGGCAGTGGCCCCTGACTACGGAGGCCCTTTGGGGAGGCTCCGGAGGAGGCCT
This sequence comes from Neotragus moschatus, assembly GCA_006410615.1. Lineage (NCBI taxonomy): Eukaryota > Metazoa > Chordata > Mammalia > Artiodactyla > Bovidae > Neotragus > Neotragus moschatus. The sequence continues at coordinate 7,672 of SJYA01008949.1, forward strand.
GCCCCCACGGCGGCTGCGTCTTGGTCTCCCCTGGGCCCAGCTTGGTCCAGGGGACCGGTGAGGGTGGGGGATGTCTCACCTGGTGGGGCTGGGTGGGCCCCAGGACAGCGCCTCCCCACCACGAGGCTTCCAGTTCACCTGTGCTCATTTCTGAGCCCACGGGCCGGGTGACAAAGACATCCTCTCCCCTTCCCAGAGGGGGTCTAGCGTGAGGCCGTGGGATGGGCCTGGGTCCCTGGGCCTCGTGCTCCCTGCCGCCGCCCCCAGGGCCACCAGAGAGCCCTCCACACCCCACGGGCCACGTGTGCCCACCTGCCCCCACCTGGTCCCGGCCCCCAGGGAGGGCGGACGGGAGGGGCTGCATTCGCTCCCCCCAAGCCTCTGGCTGCATCGTTGGGGCTTCAGGCCATGGCTGCAGGTCTGGTCCTGGAAGCAGGCGCTGCTGTGGGTGGGACTCCCAGTGGTGGGGGCCCCCGAGGGCAGCCAGCTCTTGTCCCGGGTCTCGGGGGTCACACACACCCTCCCCGAGTCCTGGAGCCTGCCTGGAGTCCTCTTCACAGGAGCCGGCCGGGGCTCCCAACATGAGCCAGCCTGGGGCCAGGGCTGGGGTGCTGCGTCCTGAGTGTGGGCAGCACCTTTGCCCTCCTGAATAGTGGGTGGGCTTCTGCACCCGTTCCAGCTCATGGCCCCCCAGGAGGCCTCACTACCAGGCTGCGCCCTCAGCCGCGCCGGGGTGCTGGGTTCAGCCCTGCGGGACCCCATCTCCTCCTAGGTGTGTAAAACAGAGCCCCAGGCAGTGGTGACCGTGCCCATGGCGGGCCGCCCCCGCCACCCCGGCTCAGCCCTCAACTCTGAGGTCTCCAAACCGCCTTCCTCCTCCGGGCCCATCTGCACCTCCAATCAGATGCCCCAGAGTGGCCACCCTGCAGTCTGGGGGCCTTGATTTATCTCACAGGGCCCCCAGGAGTGGCTCACCCAGGGTGCCCTGCTTAGAGCAGGTGGGCAGTGCCCAGGGGTGGTGTGACAAACCTTGAGCACCTCAGCTGGCTACAAACCTGCTGTGAACGTGTGATACGTCTGGGGCCCTGAGGTGCCACAGCCTTGCCCCACATGGGCTGTGTCGTGTCAGGGCGGGCGGGGCCCTGAGAGGGGGCAGACCCGAGGAGTCTGAGCTCTGCTCAGGGTGAGGCTGGGTGGCGGCTGACATGTGTCTCCTTGGTCTAGGCAGCTGCTGCCGCGCCCCCCGGGCCCCTGGTGACGCACGCAGGTAGGCCTCAGCCTGGGCACCGGTGCCCACCAGCCTGGGGAAGGGACGTGTGGTCACAGTGGCCGTGGTCACGGCCCAGCCAGTGTCTGCTAGATGGGACATCGGGGGACGGTGGGAGAGGGGACGGCAGGAGAGGGGACGGTGGACAGTGAGGGGGGCGGCGGGAGAGGGGACGGCGGGCAGTGGAGGCGGATGACGGACAGCCTGACAGCAGCCCATGGCTGGGTGGGCCCTGGCTGGAGTTGGGGGGCGCCAGGCAGCGGTTGGGGTCAAGGTGGCCGAGTGTGTTCAGCCTGCTGCGGAGGGTGTGTGGGCAGGCGGGCGGGTCCAGGGCCGGCCTGGAGCCCCAGCCTTTAGGAGAGAGCCTGTCCCCTAGGGGATAGAGAATGTGGGTGGTGAGGGCCCAGGGGAGCATAGTGGGAGGGGCCCAGGCGAGCGTGGTGGGAGGGGCCCAGGGGAGCGTGGTGGGAGGGGCCCAGGGGAGCGTGGTGGGAGGGGCCCAGGGCCGGCCTGGAACCACAGCCTTTAGGAGAGAGCCAGTCCCCTGGGAGATAGAGAATGGGGGTGGTGAGGGCCCAGGAGAACATGGTGGGAGGGGCCCAGGCAGGGAGTTACAGGGACGCCCCAGTACACGGGACAGCTGGGCAGAGCTGCTCTGGGCTGGGAAGGCCTGGGCAGGTGGGAGGGGCGTGGGTGGGGGCGGCTGGCCTGCACGGCGGTGGGGGGTCCACTCTGCGCTTGTTCTTCTTGGTGCATAGCGGCCACCTCCAGCCTGGGGGCTCCTTGCAAGCTTAGGCCTTTCCCTCTCCTCTTCAGCGGGGCGTGACCCCTATTTGGGGGTGGCCCCTGTGGGCCAAGCAGGGCGCAGGCACGCCCATAGTGGAGGGGGCAGGAAGGGAGGGTCTAGGTCATGGACACGCAGGGTCAGACAGCGGCCATGGGGAGCCCCATGCGGGGCGGCATGGGGGTGCCCCAGTCAGGATGGGGCTCTCGGGACCATCCTCCGATGACACGGGGCAGGGTTCTGCATGCCGCCCCCTGCCCCTTACCCCCAGCACAGGGTGTGCTCCCTGGGGCGGCATCAGGATCTGCTGGGGGACAAGGAAGCTCTCTTCTGGGCAAGGGGCTGGGGGAGCAGGGGCTCTGAGTCTGGAGGGCAGCAGAGGAGAATCGGACCCAAGCCAGGGAGGAGACGCCCAGGGTGATCTGGCCAGGCCTGCCGCGCGCCCAGGGAGAGGCCAGGGCGGCCCGGCTCCATCTGTCCTTGACCCGGAGAGGGTGCGGAGCAGCTTCGGAGATGCTGGCGAGACGCTCGGAAGGAAGGCTCAGGGAGGGAGACGGGAGGCCAAGGGGCGTCTGGAGGAGCCAGGGAGGGGGGCGGCCTCCAGGGGGCACCCCACCCCATGCAGGCGGCCGGGAGAGGCAGACCATCCTCTCTGGGCTGCCACAGCCCTCCCTTCCCGCTCCCGCTCCCACCGTGGACCCAGCCCTAAGGCCAGCTGCTGAGTCACAGGGAGCTCGTCCCTCAAGCCTCAGGTCAAACCCCAGCCCTCCCCTCGGCTTTCAGGAGCTGGGCCTCCTTCCCAGACTCCCCTCAGACCCCTGTCTCAGCCCCCAAGGGCTCTCCTCGCTCTAGCCCCCAACTTCATCCCTTGGCACATGCCCCCTTCTCCAGGCAGCGTGCCCAGATTTCCCCAGGGCCCCTTGGTCTAAGAGCTTCCCCGAGGCGCCTCTGCCTGTTATCTCGGGTCACACGGGTGAGGGTCTGCGTCCACCCCTCTGTGGGTCAGTGCCCACCCAAGCCTGGCCAGAGTGGGGTCCTGCCTTGCTGTTCGGGTGTATTGGATGGGAGCTTGGAGCCAGCATGAGCTTGGCGAGGCCAGGCTCTTCCTTGCTGCCCTGGGCTGGGGGAGGGGGGGTTGCAGAGGGCCCTGCCTAGTGCCACCCACCAAGGCTCTTCCTCTGCCCGCTGGGCCTCGGGGAGGAGGTCTCCTTCTCGGGGGTGATGGGGTGATGGGCTCTGTGCTACAGACACAGTGGATTTACAGAGCCCTGAGCTCTGAGCCCTGCCTCAGAGCTGAGGGGTCTGGGGCTTGGACTCACTCCCATCCTCTGCCCGACGAAGGCGCTCAGTCAGCTGCCCCGTAGAGCAGGGCCACCCCTCAACTGGCTGTGCCCCCAGTGCATGCTGCAGACAGCCAAAACCCCGAACCCCAGTGAGGGCCAGCTGGGAGCAGCTTCTTTGATGGGGGAAGGGACTTGAAGTGCCTGGGGGCCATCCTGGAGGAGGTGTCACTGTGACTCAAAGTGTGGGTGGGCCTGTGCTCAGGGAAGGACTCGCTGGCTCAGAGAGGGTCCCTGACACAGGTGGGTGACCCAGGAGGACAGCTGAGAGGGAGAGGGCTGGGGGTAGTCAGCAGGGCAAGGCGGTGGCCTGGGAGGGGACTGGGCACTGGGGAGCCCAGGAGGAAGTGATGGGGAGAGACGCTGGACGGTTGGGTGGCCAGGGGCTGAAGACTGAAGTGTGGTCGCTTGGCCACCCCTGGGCAGCCTGTTGTGTGTGTGTAGTGGGGGGAGGTAGGCACCTGGGTGGGGTGGGCAAAGGTGGTCGGGAAGATGGGGGGAGTCAGAGAAGCCCTGGAGAAGTGGAGGTGAGGTGCCAGAGGGGTGGGCGGTGGTGGGGAGCTCTTTTCTGGATCGTCTAGGGGGTCATTGCCTGGGGACTGATGGCCACTGTCCCTGCAGGAGCGCCGGGTCCTGGGAGGCCGAGTGGGGAGGCTCCCACCTACGTGAACGTGCCCACCAGCCCCTGCCCTGCCAAGCAGCAGCACTATCTGGGCCTGCAGCTGCCGGAGGCGGGCGCGGGCGTGCGAGGTGGGTGTGCAGGCAAGGGGCTGCCCCCCAGGGATCCGGGGGCCAGGGGGTCTGAGGGGCCAAGGGCTCTGGTGGGCCAGTGATCCAGGGCTCCGGGGGTCTGGGGATCTGGGGTTCGGGAGGCTGGGGGCCGGGGGTCCAGGGTTCTGGAGGTTCTGGGGTACCGTGAGTCTAGGGGGCTGGGGTTTGGGAGGCCCGGGGGTCTGGGAGTTCTGGGGGTCTGGGGGTCCGGGGTTCAGGAGGCCTGAGGGGCCAGGGGTCCTGAGGTTCTGAGGTACCGGGAGTCTGGGGGTTCCGGGTTCGGGAGGCCCGGGGGTCCCGGGGTTCTGAGGGTCCGGGGTTCAGGAGACCCAGGGGTCCGGGGGTTCTGAGGGTCTAGGGTTCGGGAGGCTGGGGGAGCCAGGCGTCCAGGGGTCTGGGGTTCCCGGGGCTCGGCCTGGCGGCGCTCACCGCGTGTACTTGCAGGAGCCAGCGCCTCCCGCTACGCGCTGATTGATGTCGCGGCCACCGAGGCGGCGCACAGGGCGGGGGCCCAGCACGCGCAGGCCCGGGAGGAGCGGCTGCCCACGCCCGAGCAGAGGCCAAAGGCGGCCCCGCGGTGAGGCGGCCGGACCACAGAGACGCGCCTGGACGGCGGAGGGAGCGGCCCCGCGCCATCGCCGCGGTCGGGCTCGGAGCCGAGGGTGGGCGAGCTTCCCTGGGCCCGGGGCGGGGGCGGGGGCAGCGGGTGGACGGACGGCTCTGGTTGCCCCTCTGACGCCTGCTCTGGCCCCCAGGCCGGCGGGAGGTGCCGCCTGGACAGGTGTCCGCAGCGGCTCTGGTGGACCCGAGGCAGCGTCCGGCCAGCAGTTTCCGGCCCTGGGATGTGACCTGCCTGCAACCTTCCCTGGAGGCGGCGGCCCAGTGATGAGGACCCTCGTCTCCAACCACGACGGGGTGGGGGGCGTCCGTCCATCTGCAGGGCTCCACCGTCCCGACAGTCAGCACTGCCTTGCCTCCAGAGGGCGTGGCCCTTGGGCCCTGCAGCGGTCTGTCGGCCTCCTGGGACCCACTGCGTTAGTCCTCTAAATGGTTTAGATCTTTAAAATCACTTATGTTCCACTGTCAACACGGCCAGTTATTTCCTGAGCGCTGGGGCTCCTGCTGTGTCCCTCTGAGGGCATAGGATGGACCCCTGGCCAGTGTGCGGGGGTTCCCGTGGCCTTGGGGGTTGACGGGCGTGTCCATGACTCAGTGGGCAGGAGGGGTGGTTCTGGCTCCCCTGGCGGTGGGGGTGGTCTGGGTGCTTGAAAGTTCCTGGAGTTGGTGGTGGGCTTTTTGTCCTCATTGCTGGGCTGGACCCGCCCACCCTGGTCTCAGAGATGTGATGGGGCTCTTCTGCCTGGTGGGGGCTCCACCCTGCCCCCCCCCCCACTGCCCCCAGAAGACCCATGTCTACTGCTTCCTGCTGTGAACCCACCCAGGACCCAGCAAGCCTCGGTTAGTCTGACCATGGGAAGCCTGTGGGACACCCTCCATGCCGTCTGCCTCTTGGGGGAGGGTCCCTCGGGTTGATGTAGCTCCCCTCCCCCACCAAGCCTGAGCCAGCAAAGGCCCCAGGCCCGCTCCACATGCAGGCCAGAGTCTCACAGACCATGGACAGGACTCCAAGGGAAGCAAGCTTCTGTCTTTGCATGTGTGGCCAGAGCACCCCAGGCCGGGGCTCCTCCTGTGCTGGGGCCCCTCAGCTGGGGGTTTGGGGTCTGAGCAGGCCACACACTGCAGCACGGACACAGGCGGTCGGGGCCCCAGGCGTTGCCTGTGACCTCGGGCGTCTGGCGTCTGGGTCCTCCTGCTGTTGGAATAAGAGAAGCCTGCTGTGTCTTCGAAAGGCTAACCCAGGATGTGGGGGCACCCAGGAAGGGCTCCTGCTCCCCCTTGGCCCTCTGCCCGTGGGTGGCCGGGGGTCTCCTGGGCAGGGCCTGCCTGGAGGCACGTGGCCATGGGAAGCTGAGCAGTTCCCTGCGGGGGTCTTCCAGGCCTGGCCAAGGGCACCTTGGAGGGGCAGGTGAAGAGCCAGGGATCAGAGTACAGGGGCAGGGGTTTGTCCTGACACGTGACGGCTGCCCTCTGGCCAGCGAGGCTCTGGGGCGCGGGGGCTAAGCCATACAGAGCCAAGTGGGGACCAGACAAACGCCTGCCCTTCCTGCAGGGCCGTGAAGGGTGGCTGACGGTGGCCGAGTCCATTGGGGTCCCCTCGGCAAAACTGTTGCAGCCACCAGGGTTGAGGCACGCGGGCCACTGTGTGGTTGTGAAAGGTCTCGGGAACCCTGGACCTGAATGCGGCCTGAGAAGGGCACCTCAACTTTCCTGAGGGAGGAGCACCGGCCTGGCCCTCCGGTGACGCCCCCATCACTGCCCGCCCCACTCTTGTCCTGTCGTGCCCCTGGCCCTCAGGGAGACCCCGCAGGGCGCTGGACACAGACCCGGCGGAGGGGTGCCCTGCAGCCTGGGGGTCTCCCGTGCCGGGTAGGGCTTAGCACCCTAACTCTGGAATATCAGTGTCGGACTGGAAGGCTTATTTCTTTTTCATTGAGGCATAACTGACAAATTATATTGGTTTCAGGTATACAGCATTACGATTCTATATTTGTATATATTGTGAAGTGACCGCCACAGTAAGCCTAGCTAACGTCTGTCACCTTACAGTTACAGGGTTATTTTTTCTCGTGACGAGAACTCTGAAGACAGACTCTCCACCCGCTGCCACACACAGCACGGCATCACTGCCTAGAGTCCCCGTGCTGGGCACTGCCCCCCGCAGCCTGGTTTCTGGCCGGGAGTCTGTCCTTCGCACTCCCTGTGTGGCACCGTGCACTCCCCGGCCTCCACCTCTGGCAACCAGGTTCATCTGTTCCACCTGTTCAATTTTTTTTTTAAGACTGAGCATATATGTGAGACCATATATTTGGCTTTCTCTCTGTCCTGATGCCCTCTTAGGTAATCCAAGTTGTCACAAATGGCAGGGTTTCATTTCCTAATGGCCGAGTAATATTCCACTTAGGAATAAGCTTCCCTGGTGGCTCAGCTGGTAAAGAATCCGCCTGCAGTGCATGAGACCTGGGTTGGGCAGATCCCCTGGAGAAGGGAGAGGTTACCCACTCCAGTGTTCTGGCCTGGAGAATCCCCTGGACTGCATAGTTGCAGAGTCGGACATGACTGAGCAACTTTCACTTTGGAGGCTGCACCCATTTACAGCAGTGCATAAGGGCTGTCTTTTTCCACATCCTTGCCAACCTTTGGTATCTGTTGTCTTTTATATAATTTTAATTTTTTGCTGCGCTGGGTCTTCACTGCTTCAGGGACTTCTCTCCAGAGGGACTACCCTCCACTTGTGGAGCCCAGACTCCTCATTGCAGTGGCTTCTCTTGTTGCTTAGCACGTCTCCTGGGAGCGCCGGTTTCCGTAGTTGCGGCTGGGGGCTCAGGAGTTGTGGCTCTCGGGCTTAGTTGCTCCGTGGCACGTGGGATCTTCCCAGACCAGGGATGGAACCCGTCTCCTGCATTGGCAGGTGGATTCTTTGCCCCTGAGCTGCCAAGGAAAGCTGCTGTTGTCTTTTTAGTAATAGTGCTTGTGATATGCACCACGTGATGTCTCATGGTCTTGATTTGCATTTCCCTAACGGTTAGCCTTATTGTGAAATTCAGGCTGAAACTGAAGTAGGGAAAACCACTAGACCATTCAGGTATGACCTAAATCAAATCCCTTAT
>SJYA01008950.1:0-15510 GCA_006410615.1 Neotragus moschatus
AGATAATATATTCCATGGGAAAATCTCTTGACTGACTCTCAGTAAGATTCACATACTTATCTTTGACACCTTCCTTGCATTTGACCTTCAACAAATTCTCTAATGCCACGAGTACAAATAGGGAATAAAAGAAAGAAGTAAATAAAAATTGTTGTGGTTGTTCAGTCACTAAGTCGTGTCCAACTCCTTGTGACCCTGTGGACTGTAGCCCATCAGGCTTTCTTCTGTCCATGGGATTTCCCAGGCAAGAATACTGGAGTGGGATTGCCATTTCCTTCTCCAGGGGATCTTCCCATCCAGGGATCAAACCCCCGGCTCCTGCATTGCAGGTGGATTCTTTACCGCTGAGACACCAGGGAAGTCAAAAATTATTTCAACCCAACAAGAGTGATTTTAGAAAATGCCTTTTTCAGCTTAAAAAAACAAAAAGGATAGAAAAAGCAGCAACTGTATCTTAATTGTCTTAGTGTTGCCCACAGTGTCCTGAGCATAGCAAATGCTCAAGAAGTAGTCATTGAATGAATGGATGCGTTCATCAGTTGGTAGGTGAAGGAAATGTCTTTGCGTTTTGTAAGACAGCTTGGTTGAATAGCTGGGGAATGTTCTGTTTATTGAATAGGGAGCATTACCACAGACGATCAAATGAGTATAGCTGTATATTTGCTCTCTGGAAAATCTTTTTCTTGTCATCAGATTCAATTTGATTCATTAGGTAGGCCTACTCAGCAATGCCCTCCAAATCATAAACTTGAATCCTCTGTAGTGAGTATCTAAAGGTTGGATCCAGATATCAGGTGTGTTAGATAAGCCTGAGTCATGGTATTTTTGAGACATTTACAAATGGAGAATCTCCAAGTCCAAATCTCTAGCTTCTCTTGAATACTGCAAGATCTGGGCCTGTATTCCTGAGTGTCAGTAGTATCTGGAGTCAAGTAACACCTTGCCCTCCTGGATGCCATGCATGGCCCCTTTTTCTCCCTTCTCACCAGCTCTTCTACCTGCAAAGTGTAGCCTAGTGTCAATCGACCTTAATTATCCTGTTTGCATTATTATTTTTCTGAAAGTAGAGAAATATTCCTATGGGCCCAGACTGACTGGATAAGCTGCGTGTTGCCAGAAAAAATGGGAGGGAGCAAACTTGTGTGTGGAAGTGACTAGCCATCTCATCAACTGATATGAAAATAAAGTGGATCTGGGGGAAAAGGCTATAACATAGCCTGCTTCCATTGTTCACCTTACTTGCTTAATTCCTATGGGCGTTTGCATCTTCATTATTGCTTTACAAATATTAATGATGAAAGGAAGAGAAAACCAGGTCTGTTTGTGATACAGTGATGGGCTTAGAAATGACATGAGCTGGAAAAATCTGGGACAGTGTAGACAGCAGGAGAGAGGAAGAACTGTCTCCAGCTCAAACCTGGCTAGTTCTCTACCCGCTTCTTCCCAGGTATTGATGCTTTGTTTCCTATTTATTCTCTCTCTTGCGCTCATCCTCCACTTGTAACTGTTCTTATTGCTCCCATCTTCTCCCCAGAAATATTTTATCCACAACCAAAAGGGAATGGACTCATAAAGAGATGAGCTCTAACACCAACACCACCGCTGACGATGGCAGGAGCTGACGTTGATTGTGCTCCTCTCTGCCTGCCCCCTGAGTTAGGTCTTTTAAATCAACCAGATTTAAGCCTCACAGCAGTTACTTACGGTAACCCTGCTATCCCCGTTCTACAGATGGCATGACTGAAACTTAGAATGCTTAAATCATTTCTCCCAGGTGATAAAAGAAGAACCAGCATTCAAAGGAGGGCGGCATCACTGCCCTGTGCACACTCTTTTCACCTGGACTTGCTTCTGTTCAGGTCCATTCAGTCGCTCAGTCGCATCTGACTCTGCGACCCGTGGCCTGCAGCCCACCAGGCTCGCCTAGTAGTTGGTTATTCAGTTCAACTAGATCATTAATTCATGCTTAAAAGAAAATGATAACCATATCAATTTGTTTCAGAGTTCACTGATCCTGAAGTATAATTTACAAAAGAACACCCTCTTACTCTAATTTAAGCTATGGTTGGTCTTTATGTTCCCAAACTGGCACATGGAAAGATTTTTAAATTTCAGTTTTTTTATTGAATAGTTTTATAATATGTATGTATACAAACATAATATTTTATATGAGATGTATTGTCTATAATATACAGTGTATATAAAATTCCAGTATGGATGACATACTTTTTATATATGTAAACTTAGTCTACGAAAGCTGTTTGTTTCCTAGGGAGCATATCTATCTGTTCATTTGTTTATTTGTTCAGAGTGGTACCATCTAGACAAGCTTATTGGGTGGCCTGCCTTGGATAACTTGCATTATAAGTGGGTTATGAATCAGTCAACCCTGGACACAAAATCTGACTCCGCCACTTACCAGGTGTAAGACCTTGTTCAAGCTTTTGTTTGAAAAATAAACTGGAAATATATACAAAAGACTGTTCTCTATTCTTCTGTGTGCTTTGATAGCTTGTATCTAAGAAATTTGTCAGTTTCATCTAAGTTGTCATATTTATAAGCATAATGTTTTTTAAAAATATTCTTTTGTTCTCTATTTCATTAATTTCCATGTGGATATTTGTTATTTTCTTTGGTTTTCCTACTTTGGTTTGGATCTTCTATTCTTTTTCTAGTTTCTTTTCTTTCTTTTTTTTTTTTCTTACATTAATGACATTTTATTTCAATACTTGTTTTTCTAACAGAAGCTGAGGTCATTGACTACATATTTCATCTTCTTTTCTAAAAGTGAGGTTATTGCTATAAACTTTCTTCTAAGTACTACTATGGTTGTATACCACAAATTTTGATATAGTCTTCTTCACTCAGTTAAAATTCTTACACATTTTTCTTTTGATTTGTTCTTTGACACACGTGTTTTGTTTAGTCTCCAAATATTTCGAGGTTTTCCACATATTTTCCTGTTACTAATTTCTAGTTTAATTTCATGTTGTCCGGTAGCATACCTTGTATAACTTAAATTGTTTTAAATTTTCTGAGACTTGTTTCATGGCCCAGAATGTGGTCTATCTTGGTAAACGTCCTGTGCACACATTAAAGACTGTGCACGCTGCTCTTGGCGGCTGCAGTGTTCTGTAAATGTCAGCCAGGTCAGTTGGTTGATACCGTCGTTTGTGTCAATTGACTGATAATCCGTCCTCATTGCTGTAGCTTTACTGATTTATTTATTTATTTTTTGGTCTACTTGTTCTGTCAGTTATTGAGGTAATGGCATTGAAATCTCTGACTATTGTTACGGATTTCTCTAATCCTTCCTGCTTCCCGGGTGGTGCTAGTGGTAAGGAACACACCTGCCAATGCAGGAGACCTGAGAGACACAGGTTCGATCCCTGGGTTGGGAAGATCCCTTAGAGGAGGGCATGGCAACCCACTCCAGTATTCTTGCCTGGAGAATGCCATGGACAGAGGAGCCCGGTGGGCTACAGTCTATAGGGTCACAAAGAGTCAGACAGGATTGAAGTGACTTAGCACAGACACATGCAGTCCCTCCTGCAGNCATGGCAACCCACTCCAGTATTCTTGCCTGGAGAATGCCATGGACAGAGGAGCCTGGTGGGCTACAGTCTATAGGGTCACAAAGAGTCAGACAGGACTGAAGTGACTTAGCACAGACGCATGCAGTCCTTCCTGCAGTTCCATCAGGCTTTTCTTCTTGTACTTTGAAGTTTTATTCTTAGGGGCATACATATTTAGGATCATGTCCTCTTGACAAACTGATCCCTATATCAATAGGAAGTGACTTTATTTATAATTTGCAAGTTTCTGTGCTCTGAAATCTACTTTGTTGATATTAACTTAGCCTCTCTAGATTTCTTTTGATTAATATAGCATTACTTATCTTTTCCCATCCTTTGACTTTCTCTCTATTTGTATCTTTATATTTAAAATATATTTCTTGGAGTNCCCTATATCAATAGGAAGTGACTTTATTTATAATTTGCAAGTTTCTGTGCTCTGAAATCTACTTTGTTGATATTAACTTAGCCTCTCTAGATTTCTTTTGATTAATATAGCATTACTTATCTTTTCCCATCCTTTGACTTTCTCTCTATTTGTATCTTTATATTTAAAATATATTTCTTGGAGTCAGCATATACTATTGTCTAGCTTTTTTATTAAATCTCACGATTTTTGCCTTTTAATTTAATTTCATTGCCTTTAAATATTACTATGATATGGTTGTTTTTCAATTTTTCTCTTTTTAAAAGTCTTTTGTTGGAGTACTTTTTGTAACTATTTTATCTCATTTAATAGCTCTAAATTTTTGCTGTGCTGTTTTAATTACCTTAATGTTTATAGTATACATTTTTATGCTATAAATTCTATACTAATTTATCATATTAATACTTTAAAAGATATTATATTGCTTCATATAAGAGTATTGATATTCTTTCCTAACTTTTGTGTTCTATATCATAACCTTTACTTTTTTATGTTATAAGCCTCACAACACATTTTTATTGTATTTGCTTCAGTCAGTTATCTTTTACAGAAACTAAAATAATAAGAAAAAAAGTAGTTATAAAACCCAAATAGTTACCATCTTTGATGATTTCATTCCTTTCTGTGGCTCTAGATTTTCGTCTGGTATCATGTTCCTTCTGCTTGAATGACTTTCTTCAATTTTTCTTGAAATGCAGGTCTGCTGGTTATTAATTCTTTCATATGTCTGAAACAGTCTTTCTGTTTACTTTTGAAAAACATGTTTGCAGGTAAAGATGTCAGGTTTTATATGAAACATATATTTTGTTCTCTGACTGCTTTTAAGATTCTCTCTTCACTAGTCGTTTTAAGCAATCTGACTGCTATGTACTTCTGTGTGGTTTTCTTTATGTTTCTCGGGCTTGAGGGTTGTGAAGCTTTTTGGATCTGGTGAGTTATAGTTTCCATCAACTCTGGAAAACTTTCTGGCACTATTTCTTCTTCTTCCCCCTTACCCTTTGTCCATTGAAGATTCCACTTATGCATGTATTAGGTTGTTTGAAGTTATCCGTCAACTAACTTCAAAAATTGGTGCTCTGTCAATTTTTTTGGTCCCTTTTCATTGGATACTTCCTATTTTTGTGTCTTCAAGTACATTAATCTTTTGTTCTGCAGTGTCTAACTTGCCATGAATCCTTTCCACGGCCTTTTCCTTCATATACGTGCTAGTTTTCTGGAGTCCAATGTGGACTTGTTTATATCTCCCACATATCTACTTAACATGTCCATTCTTTCCGCTAACTTCATGAGCACGCAAATGGTTATAATNTATAAGAGTATTGATATTCTTTCCTAACTTTTGTGTTCTATATCATAACCTTTACTTTTTTATGTTATAAGCCTCACAACACATTTTTATTGTATTTGCTTCAGTTATCTTTTACAGAAACTAAAATAATAAGAAAAAAAGTAGTTATAAAACCCAAATAGTTACCATCTTTGATGATTTCATTCCTTTCTGTGGCTCTAGATTTTCGTCTGGTATCATGTTCCTTCTGCTTGAATGACTTTCTTCAATTTTTCTTGAAATGCAGGTCTGCTGGTTATTAATTCTTTCATATGTCTGAAACAGTCTTTCTGTTTACTTTTGAAAAACATGTTTGCAGGTAAAGATGTCAGGTTTTATATGAAACATATATTTTGTTCTCTGACTGCTTTTAAGATTCTCTCTTCACTAGTCGTTTTAAGCAATCTGACTGCTATGTACTTCTGTGTGGTTTTCTTTATGTTTCTCGGGCTTGAGGGTTGTGAAGCTTTTTGGATCTGGTGAGTTATAGTTTCCATCAACTCTGGAAAACTTTCTGGCACTATTTCTTCTTCTTCCCCCTTACCCTTTGTCCATTGAAGATTCCACTTATGCATGTATTAGGTTGTTTGAAGTTATCCGTCAACTAACTTCAAAAATTGGTGCTCTGTCAATTTTTTTGGTCCCTTTTCATTGGATACTTCCTATTTTTGTGTCTTCAAGTACATTAATCTTTTGTTCTGCAGTGTCTAACTTGCCATGAATCCTTTCCACGGCCTTTTCCTTCATATACGTGCTAGTTTTCTGGAGTCCAATGTGGACTTGTTTATATCTCCCACATATCTACTTAACATGTCCATTCTTTCCGCTAACTTCATGAGCACGCAAATGGTTATAATTGTTTTGATACCATTGTTTACTAATTCTATCATGTGAGTCATTCTCAGTCAGTTTCCGTTGGTCATAGGTCTTACTTTCCTGCTTCCTTGTATATCTGTCATCGTGAGTTTAACTTGTTGAATGCTAGATATTTTTGGATTCCTATTAATGATGAAACTCAGTCAAGTTGCTTGAAAAGAGTTGTCCTTTTAGATTCGGCTTTTAAGCTTCATTAGGGAGAACCTGGGCAGCATTTTATTGAGGGACAGTTTTACTCTGTTGAGCCAAACCCTTCTGAGTACCCTACCCAGGGACCTACAGTTCATGAGGCTTCTACTCAGACTGGTGGCGACAGGCGACTCTGCATCCGTGAGTGCTCCGTGCACACGCTCACTAAACTTCTCAGGTGCTTCTTGCCCCAGACTCAGGCGGCTTCCTCACGCTGAGCCACCCAGAACGCAGCTGAGCACTTGGGAGGAGCCGCTGCTCATCTCCAGAGCTCTCTGTCTGCAGAGGTGGAGCTATGTCTTGGCTGTGCTGCCCCTTGAATTCCAGCCGTCTTAGGTTCCCTGGGCTCCTTGCTCTGTCTTCTCAACTCAAGGAGACCCCTGGGTCCTTCCTCTTTGGCCCGCGGGCTACAGACTTCCCCTGGGCAGGGAGTGGAGGCAATGGCAGGTTTTACTTCATTAATTCCATGTCTCTTCTTCTTGCTCTCTGTTTACAACCTCTGGAAGGCTATCAGAGGAAACAGAGGTTTTGATAAACTGTATCTAGTCCTTTGAAGGTCCTCACTGTCCCTTCGTCCATTTAGGTCCCAAGTTTTTCCATAGCTTATCCTCCCCCACACACACTCATGTACGCACGTGGATGTTCGTGCACAGAGACAGTGCTCAGTCCTTCAAAGATGGGTTACCACAGGTACTTCCGTGAGCCGCTTTTGCAGCCAGGATTTTCTGTCCACAGTCTCTTCTGAAATAAGAGCCAATGTAACAACATTTCCTCAGCAAAGTCACAACTAATTGAGTCAGAATTGTGTAGACCAGGCTTTCACCCAGAACTACGTATGATCTTTCTGTGGCTAGCTTTAGTTGGTAGATTCTCTAAGCTTCTAGATGAAGAGGGTCATCTATATCAGACCGTCTCTCTATACAGATCTCTCCCTTTCTCCATTTTGAAAGGCACACAGAAGAACAGGTGGACAAAGGTTTAGTTTCAAGTTTTAACAAAATTTGGCCAAAGCTTAATTAAGGCCAGTATGAAGATTCTCTAAGAGGCCCGGAGAACCAGGAACTTCATTCATCCTATCTGAGTGGTGACCCAGAGTCTCTCACAATGGGGGACGGAGGAATGTCTGGATTGGTAACATGAAAGAGGCTTCTAACCTGCTGAACAAAATATCCAAGTGTATCATGTCCTGAGGATAAATGTTGACATCTATGATTGAAGCATGGAACCACTCACTTCCTAAAAGTGAACTTCAAACTAGCTCTTTAATTAGCCAAGTATTCAGCCTTGAGCAAAGCACTTTACCTGGGCTAGTTTCTGTTCATCTTTTAATAAAGAAAAGACCATGACAACTTGATTTCTGAGATTTTTTTCTAGCCCCTAAAGTCTTTTGGTGCTTAGTTTTGCTGTAATACTGGGAAAATAACTCTGAGAATGGAAGTGTATTTGATTCAATGAATTCTATGAAGCAGAAGACTAAAAACATGTGAACTCATACACTGGGTCCATGCAACAGCAGCAACAAATCCAGATAAATGGCAAAAATCTAAGTTAATGTAGTTTTTCATGTCGTATGGAGGCTAATTCACATAGCAAATGTTTCAATTGTTGAGATATTTTTTCAGAACTGAAAATATAAAATCACTGCCATTTATCCTATTAGCATCTCAGATTCAGCATTGCGTTAATTTGTTTCATCACATTTAGCAATTTCAATAAAAATAAAGACTATAGTTCCCCTCCCAAATCACTTAGATCTTCTTCCTGTGATATTTTAGGAAAAGATTTTGCTTTCCTGAGTGGATTATCTTCAGAATCTTTAATCTAGGCATTGTTTCTTTGACAATCCAAATCATGGAAACTGTTAGCACAGCTAGCCGTTTGCTTTCTAATTATCTATGCTGTGGCCCATCCCATTGGTGATTAGACAACTGTGAAGGAATTATATTTACATCTCTGAAAGCTGTGTGGAATCTTACACAGCTGAAGGTAAATCATTCCTGGCAACAGAATTTTAAACTCATACTTAAAAAACTGCCAAAAGAACTTTAAGGGTAAGCCTTATTATTGTTCTAAAATTTTAGTTTTATGAGATTTGAGGTTTTTTTCATTTGTTAAAGGGTCACTTTTTTTTTTTTTTTAAAGAAGAGGTTAAGGTCAGTGAGTAGCAAGAACTGAAAGTTACAGATTTTCTATTTTCAGTGATATGGAGCATATTATTAATATTTAATTAAAAATAATATACTTGTATCTTTAGGCATTTATATATTTCTGTTCATTTTATAGCTGGTCTTGTGTTAATAGGAAACATAGAATGTTTACATTCAAGAGAAATAAAAATTCAGGTCTTTTTAATGTTTGGATTGAAGGTCATTTTGAAGATTGAAGGTTCCAATAACATTTCATCTAGTAACAAAATTCAGATTCCTTTACAAAACACTGTAAAGCATAGTTCATAAATTAAATTTCAAAACCGAAGGATTGTAGGGTGATTCACTATAATCAAATTGGTTTTGCTGTAACTAGGTGAGACTAAACTGTGATTTAATTGTTCTTTGCAGAGTTACTATTCAAAATACTAAGTTATGATTTTTCTAGTGTTTTGTGAAAGCAAAATCCATGTTGTTTTTGTATCTCATTCTCTCAGAAGCACCAGAAAGAATTGAGGAGGTCTTGCTGATGAATTAGCACTTGTAAATGTAGATAATCCTGACAGTAACAAGAAAATGGACCTAAATGTACACACCCCCGCCTCAGTTCAAATCCTCTCACTCATCAGTACAGAGCCACCTCCAATATGAAACCCACCCTGCCTACCCAGCCACCATCAGCCACTCACCTTTTGTATTGCAATGAAATAATTTCAGTATCTCTATTTTGACAAGCAATCATATTTTCTGCCCAGTGACATCCTCCCAGTCATCGATAGTTGACCCTTGTTATTTTTCTCTTTATGTGTGTCTACAAAGTTTATGTCTATGGGTTTTTTTGTTTTTTTATAAATATCACCCTCTTCCTCATCAGAATTATACACAGTGAATTAATTCACTCGTTAATAAGCACCTTCACTGTGTCAGGAGCTGTCCTAGGCTGGAGATCCCAGTGAATGGTACAAATGGAATCGCTTATTCTCCTGGAGCTTACATACTAACTGGAGGAGACAAAAAATAAATAATAACGTCAATAAGTGAATCACACAGTTTGTGAGGCTTCTCTAGTGGCACTAATGGTAAAGAACCTCCCTGCCCATGTCGAGACACAGGAGACACAGGGTCAATCCCTGGGTCTGGAAGATCCCCTGGACGAGGAAATAGCAGCCCACTCCAGTATTCTCGCTTGGAGAATCCCCTGGACGGAGGAGCCTGGAGGGCTACAGTTCAAGGCTCCGCAAAGAGTCAGACAGGACTGAGCGACTGAGCACATAGTGTTGGGAGGTGGTGATGGCCGTGGGAGGACAAAACGGTGCAGAGTGGAAAGGGTCAGAAGGACTTGTGGACAGAAGGGCAGAACTCTTTTCTGTTACTCCTGATGTTGCCTTTCACGCGATAGGAGCTCAGTGAGTGTGAACCCTGGCCCTGCTCCTCAGTCACTCTATCCCAGAGGTAATGGCCTGATTGGTTCTGTTAGTGAGGTTGGGAAGGATTAACTGAGTTGGTTATGATAGCATCGTCCAGGTCCACGAGGACAAGAAGGAAACCTTATACTTCTCGGTATGTACATTGGTATATACATGCTCAATAATTGTTGTCCCAATTAACACATCATGCTGCTTTTATCTCAGTCTCAAAGTCCAAAAGAAATTTAGTCACTATGTTCTCCCCATAGTCAAAACAGGGTTTATGGATGCATTAGTTGTTGTGACGTTTCAAATTTACTCAAGTGGAACTCAGCATCGGGAAAGCCAGTAAAATTAGTCTTGCTTTGTACTGTCCGATAAGAGCTAAGGACATGTTGAACTAAGCAGATTTGGAAAGTGACCTGTGTTGCCAAGAATGGACGCAGAGCAAGAGTGCAGGGAGCCAAAGTCTAGCAGGAAAGCGGGAGACTCAGTACTGAAAATGAGCAATAACGCATCCACGAGGGCAGATGGTATTTTAAACAGTAGATCCGAATCTGCTTCAAGCCCACAGATGTTTCCCACCAGGGCTGGAAGGACGCGGAGCCCTGTGACGTGCATTCTTGCTGCTGTCTGTCTGGCTGAGCATAGCACCCTGCCAGGAGCTGCTGCCACAGGCCTGCTATGCACGTGCCCTCTGAAGCTGTGCCTTGCTGTGCCCCTGTTTACAGCCCTGCAATGGGCTAGCTTTGTAGGAAGAAAGCACCAACATGGTTTGCTTATCATTCTCGAATTACATAGTTACTCATCCGTTTCCTTGACAAGAGGGTAAGCACCCGAGGGCAGGCACATTCTCTTGTTTACCTCTGCACGCTTTTGAATACACAGTGCAGTGCCAGGTATACAGCAGGTGCTCAATAAATGTTCATTTAGTGAACAAAAGTTTTCAGGGTCTGTTTGAACCTCTAGACCTGTGCTTCCAACACTCTGGTCAATACTCACATGTGACTAATAAGCATATAGGCACACATGCTTGACATAGCTAAATGTGGTTAGTCCAAATTATAAAATATGGATATGTTATAAAATATACACCAGACTTTGACGAGTTTCCATCCAAGAAAGAATACAAACACCTCATTAATTCCTATATTGGTAATATGCTGAAATAGTAACATTTGGGATATATTGAATAATGCAATATAGTAATAATATTAATTCTGCTTGCTTCTTTTTAATTTTTAATTTGACTATGAAAAATGTTAAATTTGTATGTGGCTGCCATTGGTGACATATTAGATTTTTTTTTTTTTTTTGGACAACGCTGCTTTAGTTGAAAACTGGATAGGATTTGAGCTAAGGTAGCCAATAACACGCAAGTAAGCCCTGTGACAATGAAATGTACAGCTTTTATTGTCATTGGAATTGGTGTGGCACATTAGGAACTACCATGGCGCATAAAGACTGTTTGCGCTGCAATAACAGCAGTGACTGAAGGTTGCAGTGGTAGCTGTTGTATAGACTCCTGCTCACCTGAGGGGTAAATTGCCTTCCATTAATCAGCATGGGTAGTTTCCCCTTTCTGAAGCTGCCTTCAGATATACTTCAACTTTGCTGTGCTTTGGAGGTATCTGATGTTAGGCTGGGAAGGAACTTAGATTTTTCAGGAGCAGTTTGTGCAAACTTGAATGTGAGACTCCGGAAGAAACATGTGGGCAGGCAAACAAATATATTTGGGTGTTGCATTGCTACCAAAACCCAACACATCTAACTCATCACACTATTTAAGAATATATCAAAATCAAGTATTGTGTCATTTACAATACAGTAAAATCGAGTATGAATTATTTACGTTTAAATAATTTTAGAAATGTAAAAAAGAAAACTATTCTTTACACTAAAAAAAAATCCAATTTTACCTTATGGAATTGACTTATTAGAAAACAATTGTTTTAAATTAACTTTTAAAGATTAGACCAAATCTTGACTTTGGCTCAAAACCAAAATAATATAATAGCTGCATACCTGATTAAAGTTGTTTTGCTAAATGATAGCAATAAGTGGGCAATTTCCCCACCAGCTGTCATAGTCTCACCTGAATTTTGTAATATATGGCATATAGGAGCATATTCGTCATAATTTAATGATGTTTGGAAAAAGCTTACTCGAATGAAATTCAATACTCATTTCTTTAACAGACCAATTCCAATTACCACAATGAATTATATTATTGAAAATATTTTTAAATATTATGAATATCTACCACTAAAAGCCTTGTCTTTTTTAGATAGATGATTTAGTTGTCTTTTACATTATAAGAAATACAGTACTGCATCAGCCCTTCTGAATTCAAATTGTAAATTGATAAAACCCTATAACAATAGCTGCATGTCATAAAATAAGCCAATAGTTTCTAACTAAGAGCCTAATTATCAAGAATAATGATGGAACATTTGCTAAACAGGCACATTACACATGAAAAGATAAATCAGCTTCCAGTATAGAAAATCCGTACTTATGGTTTTTTTTTTTAATGTTATCTTCAGTGTATTTCAGTGATTATCCATTACATTATACTTGTTATTTAAGCCATAGTAACTTTTTACAAACTTTTGCTTGGTTGAATCATGAGAAAAGATAGAGGGCCTAACCTATACAATACTTTGGGTTTCTTTTCTTTTCCTCTTAATTTCCTTCTTTCCCTCTTGTTAAACAAACAAGACATAAAAGATGACCATCACTGGATGAGAAGCATTAGGTGGTAATCTAGGAAGATCTGGAGACAGGACTGAAATGTCCCCAAGACCACAGCCAGCAGCAATTTAACCAGCCAGCACACCTTCCAAGGGCCAGGTGGTCAGACTGGCCATGGGTCTCAGAATAGCTAACTTTTTTTTTTTTTCAACTTTTTATTTTGTATTGGGGTATAGCCAGTTAACAAGGTTGTCACAGTTTCATGTGAACAGCGAAGAGACTTAGCCATACATATACATGTATCCATTCTCCCCCAAACTCCCTTCCCATCCAGGTTGCCACAGAACGTTGACTAGAATTCCATGTGTCTGGATGGCTAACTTCTATTGCTTGTTTCTTTCAAATTTGATAGTATCTTTTTTAAGAATAATTTTTAAAGAGGGATGGCCTAGAAGCAGTTTGCTCCTTAATCATTTACTATTCTCGGGATAAGGGGGGTGGTACGGAGAAGGGAAAGGAAGACGTGAGAAGTGATAGGGTTGGAAAAAATCTGCTGCTGAAAGTGCCAAAGGCTCTGATCTTTTTGCTTGAGTAGGGTCGAGTGGAACTAGTGAGGACGTGGCCGACGCTAGCCTCTCTTTCTGACTTGCAGCGCCTGTTTATTCCAGCCAGGAGCATTCCTACGAGCCTGCCTCTGGAGCGCTCTCTTTAGAGAAGAGGAATGGTTTCCTAACCCAGTGTCTGGCTGTGGCTGTTGCTGCTGTTCGCTACCCGTCCCTTACAGGCAACTGCTGTCAAACGACGGGAATGACCTTCTATTTTGTTATACAGGCCTGGGTGTGGATGCTCAGACTTCTTTTGCATAGAGAAATGCTAGTGTGCTCGCCATACTTTTGGAAGTACTGAATTCTTTCTAGCTCCTCGTCCCACAGCATCTGATTTGGAGAATGATAATAGGACCTCCAGCTGGCTCAGTGGTAAAGAATCTGCCTGCAATGCAGAAGACTCTGGTTCGATCCCTGGGTCAGGAATATCTCCTGGAGAAGGAAATGGCAACCCACTCCAGTATTCTTGACTTGAAAAATTCCATGGACAGAGGTGCCTGGTGGGGTACAGTTCATGGGGTCACAGAAACTCAGACACGACTTAGCGCTGAAACAGCAATATGGCATTCAGCAAGATTATTCTGTTTTTCACAGGCTTTTCCCATTCTGTTTCCCTTTGTTTTCTTGATATTTTTACTATATCTGTGACACCAAAGCATACAGCCATTACATACCATCTTTTCTCCTTATAACTATCAGTCTTACTTTGACAGAGAAGTATATACCTCATCTTCACCCCCAGACCTTATGGCAATATTGATCTCTCCAGACATTCGGTTGCCTGAGCACCAAACTGACTTTAGATAGTGCCCGTGAGTTGTTGACTGTTCCTTAACAGTTTGCTCAAGACTTTATTGGAAAGTGATTAAGCTAGGTATAAAATGTTTGGCTCATACTTTCCCCTTGAGTTACTGCGTTTCTTCTGCATAGAGCAATACTGTTGAAAAGTATGATGATAGCTTTCATAGGTGGATTGGTAAATTTGCTCGATTTTATGTTTGTTTTTTAGCTTTGCTCCAGTAGTTTTTTAAAAAATGCAACCTGATATTGGTCTTCCAGGATTGAATTTTCCAGGAATATGATGTTCCCTTTCAATATGTAGTTTCAAATTGTTTCTTTAAGGAAAATTTGCTTGAGTTATATTTTTAGTACACGTTCTGTTCTCTTGCCTGGGTTTCTTCTTTGGGAGTTTTTCTCAAATCTCTTTTGCTTGTCCTTATCCGTCAGCTTCGCTTAAGTCTTTTCTATCACTCTCTGGTGATGTTTAAAGTGTTCCTCCGTTTCTTCTTTCATTTCTCTGTTATCTGTTATCTGTTGTGACTATTCTTTCTTGTGTTTCTGTCAGTTTAGGCTTCATTTCTGATTTTTTTTTTTTTTTCATTTAATTTTTAAAAATTCTCTCAATTGTTTTGGAATTTTTTTTCTAATTTTTGTAATATTTTCTATTGTTTAAAATCATTTTATCCTGTTTTGAAGCATTAGTTCACAGGTTCTTCTCTTTGGGGGCATTTCTTCCTAGCATGCTTTCATTGTCTGTCTCTACGTTATGATTGTATCATTATGCTTCTTACTCTCTTTTTTGAAATAATGATTTTGTGTGAGATTTGACACTTTTTCCTGTCTCTCTATACCTTCAGAAGGGAGGGACTGATCAAGTTAGCTTTTCAGGCTTTGCAGCTTCTCAGCTGCTTCTGCTGTCTCTGCAAAGTGGTTTAAAATGATTTGCTTTCTTTCTGTTGTTGTTTTTTTTTTTCTTTCAGCTGGACAGTCTCTTTCCTTTTCTCTGTTGGCCTGGTGCTTCTCTGCTTGATTTGCATTCTATTTCAATGGGTTCTCCTTGGTTGAGGGCTTTTTACAGAAGGGACTGCAGATATTTAATGTTGAAAACCCTTTCAGACCTTTCCTCAAACCGCTTTGCTCGCCCTGAACTGAAGTCCCACAAACCTCTCCTCGTTTCAGATGCTGCCCCACGTTGCTTCCAACATCTGCTGGAGAAGTTCCAGACTTCGGATCAGGGCACTCCACTTGCCATCCTCACCCTTCTCCTGCACAGCTGCTGCTAGCACGTGGGTCTTTGCTCTTTGCCCACTGAGGCAGATTCTGAGGGCCAGGGGGCGCCTTGCACACTATGTGTTTGCAACTTTTGTATACTGGCTTCAGTGGCACCGTCCCAGTTGGCCTGTCTGTTTTTATGATGGACTAGGTAGAGACTCAGAAGCAATGCTACTGCCATTTTTTCTCCTTTGCCTATAGTCTTTGACTCC
>SJYA01008952.1:0-15676 GCA_006410615.1 Neotragus moschatus
AAAGAGCTTAATAACTACTTAAGAAGCAACTGAATGGTAAAATGAGAAAAGTTTAAGCAATAATTTTTAAAAAAATTTTTAAATATAATTCAAGTAAATTAAAAGTGATAGCATTTAAATATTTTTACAAAGCCAATCTTTTAAAGATTTTGAAATACACCATTTTTTTCTACATGTCCCTGGTGGCTCAGATGATAAAGAATCTGATGCAATGCAGGGGATCTAGTTTGATACTTGTTTTGGGAAGATCCCCTGGAGAAGGGATCAGCTGTCCATTCCATTAGGACAGAGAAGCCTGGCAGGCTACATCCCTTGGGGTTGCAAAGACCTGGACATGACTGAGTGACTAACACACTCCCAATATGGACACTGAAACAATCTGTGACACCAGATCTTCTTCTAAAATGTACACAAAAATTTTAATTAACCACATGATTTTCTTAAAGAAATGAAATCAAAATTAATGATGCTTTTAGTGAAGATTGTCTAATGATGTCATTTCCCTAATGAAAATTCATTGTGTGACAATTGTTAACAGGAGATAAAAGACCAGGAAATATACACAAATAATTACAAACTACTTAGTCTGAATTCATGTTTTCAAAAGCAAAACCTAATTTTGTGCATTTACTAACACGGATTAGGAATTTTGTGGAAACTCAAGGGATTACTATAAAAGTTTCAGTGATTTAAAAAAAAAACTCACTTCAATAAATCAGTATTGAACCATATATTATAATGAAAAAACTCACTTCAGAAAGTCAATATTGGACCACATATTATAATGATGCAATTAACATCTGCCTTCAAATAATACTATTAAGGAGACATTGATTTGTAGAGATCTACTTACAGAGCCTCATTAAGGGAAGGGAGAGAAAGTCTTCAGATTTCATTGACAACCATATACATGGACAAGGTCTTGGTCCACACGTCACAAGTCAACTTGACAGCTGGTCTGAGAAAACCAGGAGGAAAGGGAAGTCTGTAGCTCCTGTTGCAGGTCAGGCTTAAAAAGCATCTGTCACGTGATGTCTTAGTAAACTCTTAGGCAGTATTTCCAGCTTACAGTTAGAGAGATAAGCCAAATTTAAATAAGATGTCTGATGTCAAAATTCTCATAAAAAATTTGAGACTGAAATCCAGGTGTGGCATTTTCTTATGCATATAACTCACTTTGCAGAAACTTGAGGTAAATACAAACCAACCAACAAACACTCCATAAACTTTTAATCATAAAATCCTAGGAAATCAGTCATCTAAAGCAGAAAATAAAATGTAACGTGTGGTCTCTAATGTTTCTGTGCCTCCACTTGGACATCTGAATTTGATTGACACTTTTTGAATGACAGCTGCATTATTAATTACTTATTCATAGTAGCCATGGGATCGCTAAGAGTCGGACACGAGTGAACAACTTCACTTTCATTTTTCACTTTCATGCACTGGAGAAGGAAACGGCACCCCACTCCAGTGTTCTTGCCTGGAGAATCCCAGGGACAGTGGAGCCTGGTGGGCTGCCGTCTATGGGGTTGCACAGAGTTAGACACGACTGAAGCGACTTAGCAGCAGCAGTAGATATTTCTCCTCTACCAATATTCCTTCCTTTGCAAAAGTTCATCCAGATCTTCTACCAAAAGAGAAAACTCACCTAGTTATTCAGGCATAGATATAAACTTCTGGAATGTAAATGTGAAAACGACAAACCCATTATGTAAATATTAATTAATGATGTAGTGAGGTTTTCATTTCATTTTAAAATCATTTCTTTTTCCTGTTTTATTTATGTTCACTATCTGCCAATTTTATTGGAATAGGAAAATATACATGCTCAATACAGTAAAGCCATTTAAAAATATTTATTTTATAATAGAATTTATCATTGAAAAATCAGTTTTAATGTTTAAAGATATATTTTATACAAATGTAATATTTTACTATAAAGTAAAACTATAAATACAATTTGGTAATAGAGTTCAATGTTAGAAATCTAGCACCAGAAAATTGTAAGTTAAAATAATGGAAAATGCAACTTTAGAATAAAGAGATTCTAACCATAAGTCTTTTGAGCATATATAGTGCTTCTTCAGTTGAGGAAAGAAAATTAGATTGCTTTAAATATCTTAAAGCTTTCTGAATAAATACTAAACCATAGAGAACATGGCCTATATTGGTATGTTAAGAAGAAAAACAAAAACTTGATGAGTTATTCAGTTTTATATTTCTACTTTGTAAAATGTGGCTTCCAAGCAATTCTGGTGGGAGAAACAGATCCCAAAGTTTAAGAGAGAAAATCAGAATTTCTGATTCCCTTAGAATGAAATTCATAACTAGAAAAGGCTTGAATTAAGCCATCCCCAAAAGAAAAAGAACCAAGTTTTTTTTTTTCTTTAAAGTGGCTACTTTGTAAGAAAATTCTAAATATACATGAGAAAGATGTGATTAAATGTTATAGACTTGAAAGACTGATGTCAGGTATTTTCATGAGCAATGAAAGACTGGATTATAAAATCTAGGCAGTTTGATAAATGTAATACTGTAATAAAATTAGATCAAAATAAATAAGTCAAGTTGTTTTCTGATGATGTGTTATAAAACTTAATGTCTGCAGTTGATTACTTAATAAGAAACTTAAACTTATCTGTAACAGATTGTGAAAATTTTGCATTACTTCTACTCAATCTCAGTGAAAGCCCCCCTCTCCCATTCCAGCTGTTACCAAGTCCAAGTTACTACAGCTTCCACACAAGTCAATAAGCTGAGAGACAAGATGCTGGGGCATGGAATAACAACTTTAATCAGAAATTCATCAAACCAGAAAGATGGTAGACTAGTGTGCTGAAGAACCATATTAACTGGCAATATAATTCAGGCTTCTTTTACATTAAAGGAAAGGGGAGTTGGAAAGTTCAAGATTAAAAGGTAAAAGTTGGGGGCAGACATCTTGAGGGCACAGGCCTCTCAAGGAAAGCCTAATATTTCTTTTTTCTGCTTGCTTTAATAGGTTGGTTACCAAATCTGTGAAAACTTCAAATTGTTAGCAATTATTTTTACCACTCATCTCCACTTATTAACAAGCTTAATGGAGTGAAAACAAACTTATTTATAACATATAGTAGCTATGACCACCTCAAGATCTTGGGATGGTAACTTTTTTCAAGGAACTTAATAAGCTTAGTGAGGTATTTCAGAACAAGCAACATTTCTCTACTATTTAATTATTTATGTGAGTGCTAGTGTAAAAGACATCAGTTCACTTCAGTCCAGTTGCTCAAGTGTGTCCTACTATTTGTGACCACATGGACTGCAGCATGCCAGTCTTCCCTGTCCATCACCAACTCCCTGAGCCTGCTCAAACTCACGTCCATCGAGTTGGTGATGGCATCCAACCATCTCATGCTCTGTCGTCCCTTTCTCCTCCTGCCTTCAATCTTTCTTGGCATCAGGGTCATTTCCAATGAGTTAGTTCTTCCCATCAGGTGGCCAAAGTATTGGCATTTCAGCTTCAGCATCAGTCCTTCCAATAAATATTCAGGATTGACTTCCTTTAGGGTTGACTGGTTTGATCTCCTTGCAGTCCAAGAGACTCTCAGGAGTCTTGTTCAACACCAAAGTTCAAGAGCATCAATTCTTCCATGCTCTACTTTCTTTATAGTCCAATTCTCATATCCATACATGACTACTGAAAAGGACCTACCTTCCACTAGATGAACCTTTGTAGGCAAGGTTTCTGCTTTTTAGTATATTGTCTAGCTTGGTCATAGTTTTTCTCCCCAGGAGCAAACTTCTTTTAATTTCATGGCTGTAGCCACCATATTCAGTGACTTTGGGGCCCAAGAAAACAGTCTGTCACTGTTTCCATTGTCTCCCCATCTAATTGCCATGAAGTAATGGGACCAGACGCCATGATCTTTGACTTTTGAATGTTGTGTTTTAAGCCAGTTTTTACACTACTCTTTCATTTTCATCAAGACGCTCTGTAGTCCCTCTTCACTTTCTTCCATAAGGATGGTGTCATCTGCATATCTGAGGTTATTCATATTTCTTCTGACAATCTTGATTCCAGCTTGTGCTTCATCCAGTCTGATATTTTGCATTATATATTATGCATATAAGTTAAATAAGCAGAGTGACAAAATACAGCTTTGACAAATGCCTTTGCCAATTTGGTACCAGTATGTTGTTCTATGTCCAGCTCTAACTGTTGCTCCCTGACCTGCATACAGATTTCTCAGGAGGCAGGTCAGGTGGTCTGATATTTCCATCTCTTGAAGAATTTTCCACATTTTTTTTGTTGTTGTTATCCATATAGTCAAAGGCTTTGGCATAGTCAATAAAGCAAAAATATATGTTTTTTTTTTTTTTTTTTTTCCTGGAACTCTCTTGCTTTATCAATGATCCAATGGATGTTGGCAATTTGATCTCTGGTTCCTCTGCCCTTTCTAAATCCAACTTGAACATCTGGAAGTTCACGATTCATGTACTGTTGAAGCCTGGCTTGGAGAATTTTGAGCACTGTTTTGCTTGCATGTGAGATGAGATGAGTGCATTTGTGTGGTAGTTTGTACATTCTTTGGCATTGCCCTTCTTTGAGATCTAAATGAAAGCTAACCTTTTCCAGTCCTGTGACCACTGCTGAGTTTTCCAAATTTACTGGTATATTGAGTACAACACTTTAACATTATCATCTTTTATAATTTGAAATAGCTCAAATAACACCTTTTTTTTTCCTCTTTATTAATTATTTATTTTTTACTTTACAATACTGTATTGGTTTTGCCATACATTGACATGAAGCTGCCACGGGTGTACATGAGTTCTCAATCCTGAACCCCCCTCCCACCACCACCCCCATATCATCTCTCTGGGTCATCCGAGTACACCAGCCCCAAGCATCCTATATCCTCTATCATACCTAGACTGGCGATTCATTTCTTACATGATGGTATACATGTTTCAATGCCATTCTCCCAAATCATCCCACCCTCTCCCTCTTCCACAGAGTCAAGAAGAAGTAAGCCAGAAAGGAAAACACCAATGCAGTATACTAACGCATATATATGGAATTTAGAAAGATCGTAATGATAACCCTGTATTCGAGACAGCAAAAGAGACACAGATTTATAGATCAAACAATATTTTAACATTATCATCTTTTAGAATTTGAAACAGCTCAACTGGAATTCCATCACCTCCACTAGCTTTGCTCTTAGTAATGCTTCCTAAGGCCACGTTGACTTCACATTCCAGGATGTCTGGCTCTAGGTGAGTGATCACACCATTGTGGCTATCTGGGTCAAGACATTTTGTGTATAGTTTTTCTGTGCATTCTTTCTGTCTCTTCTAAATCTCTTCTGCTTCTATGAGGTTCACACCATTTCTGTCCTTTATTGTGCCAATCTTTTTATGAAATGTTTCTTTGGAATCTCTAATGTTCTTGAAGGAATCTCTAGCCTTTCACATTCTAGTCTATTGCATTCCTGTATTTTTTTGCTTTGATAACTGAGGAGGACTTTCTTATTTATCCTTGCTATTCTTTAGAACTACATTCAAATG
Source organism: Neotragus moschatus (assembly GCA_006410615.1). Classification (NCBI taxonomy): domain Eukaryota; kingdom Metazoa; phylum Chordata; class Mammalia; order Artiodactyla; family Bovidae; genus Neotragus; species Neotragus moschatus. The sequence continues at coordinate 5,557 of SJYA01008952.1, forward strand.
GGTATAGCTTTCCTTTTCTTCTCTGCGTTTAGCTTTCCTTCTTTTCTGAGTTATTTGTAAGGCATCTTCAGACAACCATTTTGTCGTTTTGCACTTCTTTTTCTCGGAGATAGTCTTGATCACTGCTTCTTGTACAGTGTCATGAATCTCTGTCCATACTTCCTCAGGCACTCTGTCTGGCAGATTTAATTCCTTGAATCTATTTGTCACTTCCACTGTATAATCATAAGGGATTTCATTTAGGTCATACCTGAATTTTCTACTTTTTTTCAATTTAACTCTGAATTTGGCAACAAGGAGTTCATTAGCTGAGCTACAGTCAGCTCCTGGTCTTGTTATTGCTGACTGCTTCTGTTGTTTGAAGATAGTGTTTATTATGACCAGTGTGTTCTCTTGGCAAAACTCTTTTATATCTACTAATCTTTGCTGTATGAGTTTCAGTTCAGTTCAGTTCAGTCACTCAGTCATGTCCGACTCTTTGTGACCTCATGAATCGCAGCACGCCAGGCCTCCCTGTCCATCACCAACTCCCAGAGTTCACTCAGACTCATGCCCATCAAGTCAGTGATGCCATCCAGCCATCTCATCCTCTGTCATCCCCTTCTCCTCCTGCCCCCAATCCCTCCCAACATTAGAGTCTATTCCAATGAGTCAACTCTTCACGTGAGGTGGCCAAAATACTGGAGTTTCAGCTTCAGCATCATTGCCTCCAAAGAAATCCCAGGGCTGATCTCCTTCAGAATGGACTGATTTGATCTCCTTGCAGTTTAGATGCTTCTATATCTGGCATGTATTTTCAATTCTTACATCCTCTTAATCCCTTAACCATTATGTAGTATTCTTCTTTGTCTCTTGCCACAGACTTTGATTTAAAACCTATTTTGTCTGCTGTAAATATTGTTATTTGTCTTTGCAGCCATGCAATTAAAAGATGCTTACTCCTTGGAAGAAAAGTTATGAACAATCTAGATACCATATTCAAAAGCAGAGACATTACTTTGCTGACTAAGGTCCATCTAGTCAAGGCTATGGTTTTTCCAGTAGTCATGTATTGATATGAGAGTTGGACTGTGAAGAAGGCTGAGCACTGAAGAATTGATGCTTTTGAACTGTGGTGTTGGAGAAGACTCTTGAGAGTCCCTTGGACTGCAAAGAGATCCAACCAGCCCATTCTGAAAGAGATCAACCCTGGGATATCTTTGGAAGGAATGATGCTAAAGCTGAAGCTCTAGTACTTTGGCCACCTCATGCGAAGAGTTGACTCATTGGAAAAGACTCTGATGCTGGGACGGATTGGGGGCAGGATGAGAAGGGGATGACAGAGGATGAGATGGCTGGATGGCATCACTGACTCGATGGGCGTGAGTCTGAGTGAACTCTAGGAGTTAGTGATGGACAGGGAGGCCTGGCGTGCTGTGATTCATGGGGTCACAAAGAGTCAGACACGACTGAGCGACTGAACTGAACTAAGTGATTCCAGTCTTCTTTTTATTTTCACTGGCATAGAATGCTTTTCCTATCTCCCATTTTCAGTCTATGTGTGCCTTTAAATTTGAAGTGAATCTCTTGTAGGCAGCATATCTGTGACCTTTTTTTATTCATTTAGCAAATCCATGTCTTTTGAGCGGAACATTTAGTCCATTTTCAAGTAAAATACTTACTGAAATGTATATACTCGCTACCATTTTGCTGTTTTCTGGTTGTTTAGTAGTTTCATTTTGACACACTTCTTCTTTCTAGTTCTCTTCCCTTATGATTTAATGACTTTTTTTAGTGTTATGTTTATATACATTTCTCTTTATTTTTTGTGTATCTGTAAAAGTTTTGGTGTGTGGTTATTGTGTGCTTCATATGTGATCATCTTTGTATATTGTAGCCTATTTTAAGTTGATGGGCACTCTAGTTGGAGCACATTTAAAATGCATTTGATTTTTTTTAAATTCAAAAAGTATAAAGTACTCCTCTCCTATGTTTTATGTTTTTGACTTTATATTTTACATCTGTCTATTTTATGCATCACTTTTCTATAACAGGTATAGATAATTTTACCACCTTTGTATTTTAGCTTTCTTCACATTAGCTTTGTAACTGTATGATCCACTATGTGTTAGCCTTTAGTAGATTTTTTTTTTTTCCCTGTGGTTTTCTTGTTTCTTGTTATGGCCTTTTCTTTTTAAAGAAGTCTTTTTTACATATTTGTAAAGCCAGGTTAATGGTGACGGACTTGTTTATTTTTGTTTACCTGAGAAAATCTTTATTTCCTCTTCAGTTTGGAGTCATAACTTTGTAGAGTATTTTTGATTCAAAGTTTTCTGCTTTTTTTTTACTTTTTTCAGTATTTTCTTTGTAGTTGATTATACTATGCCAGTGCTTTCTGGTGTTTGAAATTTATGCCAAAAAGATAAATAATTTATGACAATTACTTAGTATATAAGTAGATCTTTCTTCTCACTAGTTTTAATAATTTCTTTTTATTTTTCACTTTTGACCTTTTAATTATACTATGTTTTGGTCTGAGTCTGTGTTCTCTTGTTTAAGACTTCCTATAATTCCATAACTTGAATGCCTGTTTCCTTCACCATGTTAGGGAAATTTTAAGCCTTTATTTCTTCAAGTAGATTTTGCTGTTGTCATTGGATGATTTCCACTACGTTATTCTCCAGATAGCTGATGCATTCTTCTGCATCCTCTAATCTGCTGTTGATTTTGTCTAGTGTCTTTTTAATGTCAATTATTGTATTATTTAATACTGATTTTTAAAAAATATTTTCTAATTCTTTGTTGAAGTTCTTACTGAAATTATCCAATCTTGACTTGAGTTCAATGAATACTTTTAGGACACTTTCATTACTTCTCTGTTTCATTTATTTCCACCCCCCCCCACCCCGAGGTTATATATTGATCCTTCATTTAGAAGGTACTTCAATCACTTCATTTTGCCTAACTCTCTGTGTTAGTTTCTGTGTAGTATGTATATCAGTTATGTCATCTAGTCTTGAAAAATTAGCATTACATAGAAGTTATCTTGTGCAGTCCAGTGCCATAACACTCTCTGGTCATCAGATACAGGTATACTGGTTATGTTCTTATATGTTCAACCTCCTATGTGGTTGGGTTACAACAGCTGAGAGCAACCTGGTGGGTAATGTTGACACCATTGGCTGGCTGTGAGTTTTGACCATAACTACTGTGCATGTGCTAGTGAATAGGACTAATCTACCAAGGTGAGAGTCTCTTTGGTGCCCATGGAGAGGCACTGTTGCCAGCTGTGGCTGCCTGCTAGGCTATTATTTCTTTAACAACATGTTTCTGTTCCCTGATTTTTTCTAGCACTCCAAGGATGAATGCATTATATTCTTGAACAGTGGAGGAGAGTGTTCAAACAACTGTAATACTGTGCTGATTTCATATGCTAAAAAGGTTATGCTTAAAATCCTTCAAACTAGGTTTAAGCAGTATGTGAACCAAGAATTTCCAGAGGTACAAGTAGGGTTTATAAAAGTCAAAGGAAACAAAAGTCAAACTGCCAACATTCACTGGATGATGGAGAAAGTAAGAATTTCAGGGGAAAAAATCTATTTTTTTGTCTCACTGACTATGCTAAAACCTTTGACTGTGTGGATCACAACAAACTGTGGACAGTTCTTTAAGAGTTGGGAATATCAGACAACTTTACATGTCTCCCAAGAAACCTTTATGTGGTCAAGAAGCAACAGTAATAATCGGGCTTAGACCAATGGACTGGTTTAAAATTAAGAAAGTAGAAGGGCTGTATTTTATCATACTGCTTACTTAATCTATATACAGAGTGCATCATGATAAATGCCAAGCTGGGTGAATCAGGGTGGAATCAAAAGTGCCTGGAAAAGTATCAAAACTTCAAATATGCAGATGATATAACGCTAATGACAGAAAATGAAGAGGAACTAAGGAGCCTCTTAATAAAGGAGGAGAATGGGGAGAATGAAAGAGGATAATGAAAAAGCTGTCTTAAAACTCAACATTCAAAAATTGAGATCATGTATCTGGCCCCATCACTTCATGGCAAATAGAACGGGAAAAAGTGGAAGCTGTGACAGATTTTATTTGCTTGGGCTCCAAAATCTCTGTGGAGAGTGACTGAAGTCATGAAATTAAAAGACACTTGCTCCTTGGAAGGAAAGCTATGACAAACTTAGACAGTATATTAAAAGGCAGAGATATCACCCTGCTGACAAAGGTCCATAATGTCAAACCTATGATTTTCCCAATAGTCTTGTACAGATATGAGATTTGGACCATAAAGAAGACTGAGTGCTGAAGAATTGATGCTTTTGAACTGTGGTTTTAAAGAAGACTCTTGAGAGCCCTTAGGAGTACAAGGAGATCAAACCATCCAATCCTGGAGAAACTCAACCATGAATATTCATTGGAAGGACTGATGCTGAAGCTCCAAAACTTTCACCATCTGAAGCAAAGGGCTGATTCATTGGAAGAGATCCTGATGCTGGAAAAGATTGAAGGCAGGAGGAGAAGAGGGCAACAGAGGATGAAATGGTTGGATGGTGTCATTGACTCAATGGGTAGGAGTTATGGAAAATTTCAGGAGAGAGTGAGGGACAGGGAAGCCTAACATGCTGAAGTCAGTGACTGGACAACAACTACAACAGTCTTCCACAAGACTCTTCTCATTTTTATGTTTTTCCTTTTCTGTACTCATAGCCCCATCCCCACCCCCAGTATAATTGCAGGGTTTTTTTTTTTTTTTTTCTTTTTTTGCTATATCTTCAAACTCGGTGTCTACTATTGTGTATGTTATATGTTCAATTGAAAGCAATTGTATCTTATGTAGTTTCTGGTTATACTGCTCTATAAATATCAGTTAGGATGATTTGGTTAATAGATTGTTCAAATCTTCTAAATCTTTATTGATTTCATCATGCACTTTTCCTTCAATTTGAAAAAGGATTTTAAAAATCTCCCACTGTAAATACATGTGCCACTTTTAAATTTTTAGTTCTATGTATTAACTTTTGATTCATGTATTTTGAAGGAATTATCTCAAAATGGAAACATCAATAGTGTTCATGAAAATATAATAAAAATTTGAGACATTTTGGGTCTGGTATTTCAATTTAATAAGTGAACAGTCATGTACTTATATTTGAACTTAGCTATATATAGTTACTTCATCAACAAATACATATTTATATTATGTATGCTAATATAATTCCTTATTTATGTATTTATTCTAATATATATTACATATAGGTAGATGTAAGGTATAATACATATGTGTGTGTGTGTGTGTGTGTGTGTGTGTGTATTTATGTCAGTCTCTTCAATAAGTAGTGCTGAGAAAGCTGGATAACTACATGTAAATGAATGAAACTGAACACTCTTTAACACCATAAGCAATAATAAACTCAAAGTAGATAAGAGACCTAAATTTCTTCTGAGAGTTTTTACATAGGCAGTATGCTCTTTGACATAAATTGCAGCAAGATATTTTTGACCCACCTCCCAGAGTAATGAAAATAAAATGAAAATTTAAAAATGAGATCTAATTAAACTTAAAATCTTTTGCACAGCCAAGGAAATAATAAACAAGACAAAAATCCACCCTTCAGAATGGGCAAAAATATTTGCAAATAGAGCAACTGATAAGTGAGTGAGCTCCAGAATATACAAAGGACTGATGTTGCTCAACATCAAAAAACAAATAACCCAATCAAATGGGCAGAAGACCTAAATAGACATTTCTCCAAAGACACACAGGCGGCCAACAAACACATGAAAGCATGCTCAACATCACTAATTAAGAGAAAAACCAAATCAAAACTGTAATTAGGTATCATCTGTGATCAGGTGTTATCTGTGACCAAATATCACATCGATCTGAATGGACATCATCAAAAAATTTATACACAATAAATTTTGGACAGCATGTGGAGAAAAGAGAATCCTCTTACACTGTTGGTTGGAATGTAAATAATCAACCATTAAAGAAAACAATGAGGAAGCTCCTTAAAAAAGTAAAATAATAATAAAAGTATCCATAAGCTATATATATATAGCCTGGAGATAGAAATAACCTAAATTTCCATCAATAGATGAATGGATGAAGAAGATGTTGAGTAATGGAATATTATTCAGCCATAAAGAGTTATATTGTGCAATTTACAGAGACATGAATGAACCTAGAGACTGTCACACAGAATTAAGTAAGTCAGAAAGAGAAAAAAATGTATATATCACATAAATATATATATATATAAATATCACATAACATTGCTTATATATGCAGTCTAGAAAAATCATAAACTTACTTGCAAAGCAGAAATAGAAACAAAGATACAGAGAATGGACATATGGATACAGGGGTAGAAGAGTATTGAGATGAATTGGAAGTTTGTCACTGACACATAAACACTACTATGCATAACATAGATTACTAAAGAGAATCTACTATATAGAACAGAGAACTCTACTCAGTGCTCTATGGTGACCTAAATCGGAAGGAAATCCAAAAAGAGTGGATAGATGTATATGTATAGCTGATTCACTTTGCTGTATAGCATAAACTAACACCACGCTATAAAACAACTATACTCAAATAAAAATGAATACAGTATGGTAAAGCAAAACAAACTAAAAATTAAAAATAAAAAACATTAATAAAAACTAATTTTAAAATAATTTATTTTATTATTGCATCTACTTGTATATTTGTCTTATGTTAAAGCACAGGCAAAGGGGAATTAGGAATTTAAGCATGGCACAATAGCATGCTATAGAATGCATTATATTTCCTCACATTTACTATTTTGAAGGCTTAATTCCAAATATGAAAGTGTTTCAAGAAGAAGCCTTTGGGAAATAATTAGGATTAGGTTTAGATGAGGTCATTTTTTTCACCCTCATAAACGATTAGAACACTTATAGGAGCCACTAAAGAGCTTGATCTCTCTTTCTATCTCTCTTTGCTTGTTGAGAGATGCCACCAAGATGGCAGTGATCTGCAAGTCAGGAGGACAGATCTTATCAGACCTGACCCTATTGGGATCTTAATTTCACACTTTCAGTCCAGAAATATGGGAAAATAAATTTCTGCTTTTTAAGCCACCCTGTTTCTGATATGTTGTTTTGGTAGTCTAAATAGACAAAGACAGAATTATAAGGTTTCCCCATAAAGCCTTTATTTATAGAGGAAAATATTTCAGAGGGAAACAGATATTGATTGCTAAACAAAGAGCCTCAGTGACAGTGTCAAGGGCATCCAAAGTTTAAAAGCCCATATAAAGTGAGTGTGTGTGTGTGCATGTATGCCTGCTCAGTCATGTCCAACTCTTTACAACCACAAGAACTGTGGCCTACAAGGTTCCTCTGTCCATGGAATTTTTCAGGCAAGAATATTGGAGCAGTTTCCCATTTCCTACTCCAAGGTATCTTACTGACCCAGAGATCAAACTTGTGTCTCTTGTGTCTCCAGCATTGGCAGACAGATTCATTACTACTACACCACTTGGGAAGCCAGATAAAGTGAGTATCTGAAACATTTCTAAAGAAGGGATAGTTTATAGAAGCATAAGTTTCTTTCTCTATGTGTAATCTTTCACTTTTCCTATACCATTTGCAAGATTTCAGTGTTGTTCTGATGTTTTGATACTCTATTCAGGAAATTTTGGTACTAGGGACAGCTCATTTATTCTGCTGTTCCATGTCTAAATTCTACATGACTAGTTACACAAACATGAACATTATATTTAAAAGAGCTTGACTGGGAAGATTCATACATATTTGTTGTTGTGACTTTGCCTTTGGTGTGCTATATCTTTTTTTTCCTTTTTGGTAAAACCTGAACAATAGCTGCATGCATGGGATTTTGGACTCAGTATTAAATTCAATGTCTTTTTTTTTCAATTTATGATGTTTTAAATTCTAAACAGAGTCTTTTAAGGGTGAAAGTTCACATGTACATCCCATTTTACTTTAAAAAATAAATAAATCGACATTCTATTGAAAAAAAAAAAAGAAGTTTTTTAGGAGATTTAGGAGGGCTTCCCTAGTGACTCAATTGGTATGCAATCCTCCTGCAGTAGGATACCAGGATTTGATCCCTGTGCTGGGAAGACCCTCTGGAGAAAAGAATGGCTAATCATTCTAATATTCTTGCCTGGAGAATTTCATGGACAGAGGAGCCTGGTGGACTCCTGCCCATGGGCTCTCAAAAAGTCATAAATGACTGAGCAACTAATACTAAGNCCTGCAGTAGGATACCAGGATTTGATCCCTGTGCTGGGAAGACCCTCTGGAGAAAAGAATGGCTAATCATTCTAATATTCTTGCCTGGAGAATTTCATGGACAGAGGAGCCTGGTGGACTCCTGCCCATGGGCTCTCAAAAAGTCATAAATGACTGAGCAACTAATACTAAGGAGATTTAGGAGGGAAATAATTGCACAGCTGAACTCTACAAATTTTTGGTGTAAGATATTTTGTGTCTCTCTCCTCTCAAAAAAGATTTCCCAAGTGGTGCTAGGGGTAAATAACCTGCCTGCCAATGCTGGATATATAAGAGACACAGGTTGGATCCCTGGGCCAGGAAGATCAACTAAAGGAGGGCATGACAAAATATTTTAGTATTCTTGTCTGGAGAGTTCCATGAGTACCCTGGCAGAGTACATTTCATAGGGTAACAAAGAGTCAGATATGACTTCAGTTAGTTCAGTTCAGTTTGGTTGCTCAAGTGTGTCCAACTCTGCAACCCCATGAATTGCAGCACACCAGGACTCCCTGTCCATCACCAACTCCCGGAGTTAACTCAAACTCATGTTCATCCAGTTGGTGATGCCAAACAGCCATCTCATCCTCCGTCGTCCCCTTCTCCTCCTGCCTCCAATCTCTCCTGGAATCAGAGATTTTTCCAATGAGCCAACTCTTTGCATGAGTTGGCCAAACAACTGGAGTTTCAGCTTTAGCATCATTCCTTCCAAAAATCACCAAGGACTGATTTCCTTTAGGATGGACTGGTTGGATCTCCTTGCAGTCCAAGGGGCTCTCAAGAGTCTTCTTCAAGACCACGGATCAAAAGCATCAATTCTTTGGCACTAAGCTTTCTTCACAGTCCAACTCTCTCATCCACACATGACCACTGGAAAAATCACAGCCTTGCCTAGATGGACCTTTGTTGACAAAATAATGTCTCTGCTTTTGAATATGGTATCTAGGTTGGTCATAACTTTCCTTCCAAGGAGTAAGCATCTTTTAATTTCATGGCTGCAATCATCATTTGCAGTGATTTTGGAGCCCCCCAAAAATGAAATCTCACACTATTTCCACTGTTTCCCCACCTATTTCCCATGAAGTGATGGGACCAGATGCCACGATCTTAGTTTTCTGAATGTTGAGCTTTAAGCCAACTTTTTCACTCCTCTCTCACTTTCATCAAGAGGCTTTTTAGTTCCTCTTCACTTTCTACCATAAGGGTGGTATTATCTGCATATCTGAGGTGACTGATATTTCTCCTGGCAATCTTGATTCCAGCTTGTTTCTTCCAGGTCAGAGTGTCTCATGATGTACTCTGTGTATAAATTAAATAAGCAAGATGACAANCTTTCATCAAGAGGCTTTTTAGTTCCTCTTCACTTTCTACCATAAGGGTGGTATTATCTGCATATCTGAGGTGACTGATATTTCTCCTGGCAATCTTGATTCCAGCTTGTTTCTTCCAGGTCAGAGTGTCTCATGATGTACTCTGTGTATAAATTAAATAAGCAAGATGACAATATACAGCCTTGACATACTCCTTTTCCTATCTGAAATCAGTCTGTTCCATGTCCAGTTCTAACTGTTGCTTCCTGACCTGCATATAGGTTTCTCAGGGGCAGATCAGTTGGTATGGTGTTCACATCTCTCTCAGAATTTTCCACAGTTTATTATGACCCACACAGTCAAAGGCTTTGGCACAGGCAATAAAGAAGAAGTGGATGTTTTTCTGGAACTGTCTTGCTTTTTTGATGATCCAGCGGAAGCTGCCAACTTGATCTCTGGCTTTCTTCCTTTTCTAAAACCCTCTTGAACATTTGGAAGTTCATGGTTCACATATTGCTGAAGCCTGGCTTGGAGAATTTTGAGCATTA
>SJYA01008953.1:0-15668 GCA_006410615.1 Neotragus moschatus
GAGATGGTGATGGACAGGGAGGCCTGGCGTGCTGCGATTCATGGGGTAGCAAAGAGTCGGACACGACTGTGCGACTGAATTGAACTGAACTGAACTGAACTGAATCCTACTTCTGAGTGTTTATCCAGAGAAAATCATAATTTGAAAAGATACATGCAACGTTCATTGCAGCACTATTTCCAATAGCCCAGACATGGAAGCAACCTAAATGTCCATCAACAGAGGAATAGGTAAAGATGCGGTACCTATATAGAATGGAATATTACTGAACCATGAAAAAGAATGAAATAATACCATTTACTGCAACATGGATAGATCGAGAGACTCTCATACTAACTGAAGTCAGACAAATATCATATGATATCACTGATATGTGAATTCTAAAAAAAATTATACAAATAACTTATTTATAACACAGAAGCAGACTCACAGACTTTAGAAACAGACTTATAGTTATCAAAGGGAAACCAAAGGGCAAAGAGATAAATGAAGAATTTGGGCTAAACACACACATCCTACTATACACGAAACAGATAATCAATAAGGGCCTACTGTACAGCACAGGGGACTCTATTCAATATTCTGTAATAAACTATGTGGGAAAAGAATCTGAAAAAGAATGGTTATATGTATAACTGAATCACTTTGCTGTATACCTGAAACTAACACAACATTGTAACTTAACTATATTCCAATTTAAATAAAAATTAAATTTAAAAAAATAAGAAATAATTTGAAAAAGGAAGAAGAAAATCCTACATGTCTTTCCAAAAGGGGTAGGGTTGAGAAATCAAAAGACTTCTTACAATTGAAGTGAAAGTCACTCAGTCTTGTCGGACTCTTTGCCATCCTACGGACTATACAGTCCATGGAATTCTCCAGGCCAGAATACTGGAGTGGGTAGCCATTCCCTTCTCCAAGGGATCTCCCAAACCCAGGGATCGAACACAGGGCTTCTGCATTGCAGCCAGACTTTTTACTAGTTGAGCCAGTAGGGAAGCCCTCTTACAACTAAAACAGAATCCCAAATCACCATTACTTTGAACCTTAAAACCCATCTCATTTCAGTGATACATTAAACATCAGACAAAATCTGATTTCTCTCCAGCTCTAAGTCCTTAATTCAGTCTAGTTTTTAAATGCACAACCTTTTTTTTATTTTTGGTCTCATTTATCATAAGAAAAAAATGATTAGACCTTCAAGCACCTTATCAAGTTCCAGATAATCTACATACACAGGGCACCAGTGGGGAAATGGTTTGAGACCAGATGATCTAAGTATCTTTCTCTTTTTCCTCTAGTTAACAACTTTATGCTCACATTCTATACGGGAACGTAGGGTGATTTTAGATACAGAAAAAAACAATAACCAAAAAAATGTTTGCCTAGGGAAAAAAATCTGGAAAACTATCTTTGTTCTTTGGGTGGAGAACAGACTCTTTTAAAAACGTCTGTTTCTGTGCATTTTGTATATGAACATATTCTATCTGTAAAATGGGTACAAATAAAGGTATGCCTGTTGCACTTGCCAAGAAAGACATGGCCAAAAATGATAAATGCCTCACGCTGTCAACAAAAGCATCTTTGGTCAACAACAGCTCCTGCTATACCTCGAGTACCAGGAACCCACCTTGCAACAACGAGCAGACGCTGCCTCCCTCCCAGCCAACCACTGCCCTCATCATCTCTCCTGACTCCCCGTCCTGCCAGCTCTCATTTGGCTGGTTGATTTAAAATGAGCAATCTCCCTGTCTCTCTGGGCCTTAGAGTTTTCAACTACAAAATGGATCAATGAAACTGACCCGAGGGTTGCCCCTAAATAAGTTCCCCAAAACCAATGACCTAATGCCAAGTGAAATCAAGAAATGAAGCAAAGAGTGTCTGTATAAGGATCTGCTGACATGGAATCAGTATTAAAGACTGACTCTGAGACACAACCTGGCAGAAGGCATTTCACAGACAAACTCCTCAAAAAGGAAACAAACAGGTGGGAAAACAATCAACCTTCCCAGTGATCAGAAACATAAAGTAATAAGATACAATTCATTCCGTCTTAAAAATGTCCGACACATTACTGGTGGTGGCCTCAACCATTTCAGGACCTTCTGGTAAGTTGATAGTTCTTTCCAAAACTAGCTTTTGATTGTTAACTCTAGGGAAAACTATTCTAAATGCCTGAATAAGTTTAGTGAAAAACTGGAAATAAAAGTACAGAGGGATAAGTTATTTCCCATGTGATTCCACTCATTTTCTCCATGAAGTTCGAGGTCCCTGTCTGGTGGAGGAGGGTTCAGGGTAGAAATATGAGAGAGAAGAGAGAGTGTGCAAATAGGAAGGGAATTTACCCATGTCTGGACCGCCGGGGCTGTGCTGTGTTTGGAGGTCTGTGGATACACATTTAAAGCGAGTCCTGTAGGCACGGCTGCAATGTTTCTTAGCAGTGAGTTGCTCTGACACAGACGTAAGATAGAGTAACCAGAAAGTGGGGCGACCAGATGTGAGGTTTTGGCGGAAGAGAATCGAGATGGAAGAGAAGAAGGGGATGGTGATGATCGGGACGGTCCCCACAGAGGGGGCACCTGGAGGATGAGGGGCTGGGAGGACGCAGCCCTTTTCCGAGAAGGAAAAGCACGGAGGCAGCTTGCTGCTGTGCATCTGGGAAGGTCACCGTCGGAGGAGGAAACACAGGCAGGCAAGACTTGGCAGACATGACAGAGCCAGCCACCCACCATGAAGATGTGGAACACTGAGATGGAAGGGATGACATGGGCAAAGCCAGCACCGACAGGAAGGCACGTGGAGAGCTTCTGGTTACTAACAGGCCAGCGGGGGCAGGGCGGGGTGCGGAGGTGTACAAGAGCTTACCCACGGGTGCAAACACAACCAGCATTTAAGGAGCACTTGCTGTGTATGTTCCGGGGATGCTTTTCTGGGCTCTGGGGACGCAGTACAGAAGAGGTGAGCCCAAGAGCCCCACTCTTCAAGATGTTGATCAGCAAGGTAAGAGATGTTTACTCAGTTCAGTTCAGTCGCTCACTTGTGTCTAACTCTTTGTGACCCCATGGACTGCAGCACGCCAGGCCTCCCTGTCCATCACCAACTCCTGGAGCTTACTCAAACTCATGTCTGTTGAGTCAGTGATGCCATCCAACCATCTCATCCTCTGTCGTCCCCTTCTCCTCCTGCCTTCAATCTTTCCCAGCATCAGGGTCTTTTCCAGTGAGTCAGCTCTTCGCATCAGGGGGCCAAAGTACTGGAGCTTCAGTTTCAGCATCAGTCCTTCCAATGAATACTCAGGACTGATTTCCTTTAGGATGGACTGGTTGGATCTCCTAGCAGTCCAAGGGACTCTCAAGAGTCTTCTCCAATACCACAGTTCAAAAGCATCAATTCTTTGGCACTCAGCTTTCTTTAGAGTCCAACTCTCACATCCATACAGGACCACTGGAAAAACCACGCCTTTGACTAGATGGACCTTTGTTGGCAAAGTAATGTCTCTGCTTTTTAATATGCTGTCTAGGTTGCTCATACTAGAACACCACTATATGTGCCAGACAGAAAGGTGAAGCAAGGTAAGGACTGGGGAGAGGGGTATTCAATTAGGGAGTGTGGCCAGAGATGGAGATGACATCTGAGCAAAGACCAAGTGACGTGAGAAGCAAGGCACACAGAAGAAAGGTCTATGCAAAGAGAACAGTCAGAGGCCAAGGGTCCACGGCAGGACAACGTGGGGCGTGTTCCAGGAAGGTGGGGGAGGCAGCTGGTGTGAACTGTTATGGTCCTTTGCAGGCTACCATGTAGGCCCTCCCCACTCTCTCTGAGCTGAAGCATTCGCACGGTCCGGGTGATGGGCAGCCTCAGAGAGGGAGAACGCCTGGACAGAGAAGCGCACGGATCCGATACACATGCTCACAGCAGAACCCATGGGTCTACCTGTGAGCAAGCTGGTTCTTTAGGAGACTGGTTTGTGTCTGTTATCACAACTCAATACTCGGGAAGCATGCGTTTCTGAAGTCAGCTGTTAATTTCAGAGTAGATGTTCCTCTCGACTCTGCTTTATTGCTATTGCACTAAATTCCAGTTAGATTTGGAATGACCTTAAAGAAAGGCAGTTCCTTGCAAAGCAGGCTTTCCAAGCCGTTTTATAGCACGGGAGACTTGCTGCGTTAAGCGCACATGTCATAATCAATCGCCCTTCCAGAAGCCTGCTGTCCAAAGCTCATTAGGCTGAGCTTCTGGGTCAGCCAACCTCCACGAGGATATTAGAAGGCACCAACCTCCTCCTCTCTGGGATACAAGGCTATTTACAATACAATCAGGTTAGGAGACAGCCTTCATTTCCATCAATAAACATGTCATACTGAATCAGTGACACCGTCAATTACATTATTAAAATATTAAATATTTTCAAATAATTGGACAAGGACTTACAGATTCCTGCAATACAAGCTAAACAAATGTCAAACACAGAAGAAATTAGGTCACCCCCACGTTTTGGTCCACAGCGCTGCCTCCCAAGTTTCGTCCTGGAGAATTAGCAAACAGAAGCCTGACTCTATTTCAAGCTGCTTCCTGTGAACGGGCCACCCCTCTCCTGGAAGGGCTGCAGAGACTTCTCTCACCTAAGCCACTGCCCTGGGGGTCTTCTTCAACCTTTTTCTTCTAGTTTTAAAATTACTTAGGTATTTTTTAAAATCGCACTCAAGAAGAACTTGGCTTTTAGGATTCTATTGTTTAATTTTTAAAATTTATTTTTATACAGTTTTTAAAGGTTCTGTTCCATTTACGGTTATGACAGAATATTGGCATGTTCCCTGTGTTGCACAATGCACGGCTGAACCCATGTTACACCCAAGAGTTTGCACCTCCCGTCCCCCACCGTCTTATAGGCCCTCCTCTCTCTCCCCACTGGTAACTAGTTTACTCTCGGACTCTGGAAATCTGCTTCTGTTTCGTGATATTCACTAGTTTGTTGAGTTTTGGTTTTTTTTTTTTTTAGATTTCACGTATAAGTGATATCATACACTATTTGTCTTTCTCTGAGTTACTGCACTTACATGATGCCCTCCAGGTCCCTCCACGTGGTTGAAAATGACAAAATCTCATTTTCTTAATAAGTGATTCTCCATCGTGTGTGTGTATACTGCATTGTCTTCATCCACTCATTGTTGGTGAAGGATCTCCAATATGCCAGGCACTGTTAGCATCAGTAAATCTATAACCTAAGACAGCAGACTATTACAAGGCAGTGTTAAACACGCAACAGTAAACGTGCATAAAATACGAAGACACCGAAATGATACAAACCAAGTGGTGAGAGGAGCGTGACCAGATTTCCAGAACAGGTATCACATGAAGACAGTTTTAAAGAAACAGACGGAGATTGCCAGAAGGCCAGTGGAGGGAAGGAGGCAACAGAGTGAGGTGTCTGATCTCCAGGGCGTGAGGTCCTCAAGGTCAAGCAGGAAGTGTAGGAAACGAAAAAACAGGTAGAAAAGGAATTATTCATGAAAGTCCCTCAATGTTGTCTCAAGCAAGCAGTGAGTTTTTCTTCAAAGCACTGATGCAGGAGGCAGCCCCATGCTACAGAACGCAGCTGTGCCGCTGCGGGGAGCAACGTGTGTGCTGCTTAAGTCACTTCTCTGTCTTCTTCTGACTCTTCAACACGTAAAGCTGAATCTTCATGAATTCAAGGCAAGGATGATGCGAGTGTACAAATGGACGGTGGAGACTCTGGAGCTAAACCCCACTTTGCAGCTGAGCAGAGGACCCAAACACCAGTCCCCGCCCTCAGAGAGCACGGCTGTGGACCAGGCATCACCATGAAGTCACACCCTGCCCTTGGTCCTCTGCAAACACCAGTCCACGTGTCCAGGGTTGTTTGCTAAAGCTGTTGTAACAAAGCACCGCAATGGGGCTTCCCCGGTGGTCTAGTGGTTACGAATCCGCCTGCCGGTGCAGGGACACAGATTTAATCCCTGGCCTGGGAAGATCCCACGTGCCAGGAGGCCATTGAGCCCGTGCTCCACAACAAGAGAAGCCACTTCAGTGAGATACCTACACACCAGAACTAGAGAGTAGCCCCTGCTCGCCACAGCTAGAGACAGCCCGCATGCAAAAACAAAGATAAATTTGTTTTATCTTTTTATCTTTCTCCAGTGCAGCCAAAAATAAATTTTAAAATAGTGTTTTTTAAAAAGGATCACAATTGAGTGGCTTAACCAGCAGGAGTTTATTGTCCCATGCTTCTGGGGGCTGGAAGTCCGAAATCAGGGTGTCAAGGTGCTCCCCGTGAAGATGCTCAGGGCAGACCTCTTCTAGATCTCACCTAGCTCTGGTACCTCCTTTGCCTGGGGCAGCACGACTCCAGTCTTCACGTGGCATCCTCCCTGGGTCCGGATATGTCCCCAGCTTTTCCCTTTCACAAGGACACTGGTCCCAGGGTAAGAGGGGCCCACGCTACTCCAGTAGAACCCTACCCCCAAATAAGGTCACACTCTGGGGTACTGGGGGTCAGGACCTCAGTGCACCAACTGTGGGAGGGACAATGCAACCCATAACCCTGGGTTTGCTTTCAACTTTTTTTCTGCCTCTCCGTATATACTAAGTAATTAAATACTACAGAAATGTGTGGTTAAAACATTACACAAACTGAGGAAATATGGACATGAAAAGAATGAGCTTTGAAAACAAAGTCTAATGTTCTATAAAGACTTAGTGAAGGCCAGTTCATTGGATGAAATGCATGTGAGTAAACTGTAAAAGTCTGGGGAGGAAAAACCAGACTGAAAATCGAGAGCTCTCAACTCTGTTTTGCTCCACTTCAAAGAAATCAAAACAAAGAACCAAAAATTATGGAGGATGCATCGTGGATGCTGTTTATATCAGAGACACTAACTGATGCTGAACTGTAAGCAATGAACTCATAATTTAAAAATGTAAGCCTTGACCCAACATCAGAAGATTGGTGAATGAACATTTTAGGTTCCTTGCTTTAGAAGAGTTTTTATTTTAGGCAACACAACTTAGAGGAGTGGAGAAGAAGAGATGTCTGCTATAAAATGTTGAGTGAACAAGTCAAGATATAGAATATGCAAAAAAATCTGTTTTTCTGAAGAATTCCAATGCACTTGAGAGCCTGTTTACAAACCATTTTGAAAGGACTGGATGTGTTATGAATGAGTGAATATAGACGCTGACCAGCCGTGCTGTTAACATCAGCAAAAGGAGAGATGACCAGATGTCAACACCATCTATAAACTGTTCTTTCTCCCCAAACAAATCTGCCTCTGAGCTCTACAGGTCTTAGTTTATGTGAGACGCAGATGACAGAGAAGCATGGAAAGAACACCTTGAAGATGGAATCGGCAAAATTCAGCCCGTGGGAAATACTACTGGAACAGTAACTAAGTTCTTCAACAAATAAATTGCAAAAGGGGGAAAAGACACGGCGGGGCCTCGTACACGGTAAAAACGGACAGAGAGAGACACACATTAACAACTGCAGTGTGCTGGCCTCATCGGGATCCCAGTTCAAACAAATGGCTCTAAAAACTGCATTTAGGAAACAATCAAGAAATCTGAACATTTCCTGGGTATTTTATTATACCGAAGACCTACTGCCAACTTTCTACACTATAGCAGCATGACGTCTTCATTTTTAAAGAACTGAACTGAAATATCTACAGAGGAAATTAGAGGAAAGCTGGAATTTGTTGCCAAGTGAAGGGAGTGAGGATTGGGTAGATGCAGAAGTAAGACTGGTCATGGGTTGAGTTGTAGAATCTAGGGTGATGGGTGATGAGGGCCTTTCTACTTGCACACCTATTTGAAATTCTCCATATTTAAAAAAAATTAAGGATTGAGTTGGTTTACTCACTTTGGAAAACTATTTGGTAGTATTAGTAAAGGTGAAAAAAAGTGTTTACTCCGTGGCCCAGCAATTCATTCATATATGAATTCATCCCAATTCATATATGTTGCTGCCAAGTCACTTCAGTCGTGTTTGACCCTGTGCGACCCCATGGACTGCAGCCACCCAGGCTCCTTCGTCCATGGGATTTTCTAGGCAAGAGTACTGGAGTGGGCTGCCATTACCTTCTCCTGTAACTGCATAGTGATATACCAATTCAACTTACTGCTATGGGGGGAAAACACCATTTAATGAGACATGAAGACAAAGCACAAACCCGACTAAGGGCACACACGCTGTGGACCGCAGCACGGCTATGATCAGAGCAAGTAGGGGAACGGGGGACGGGAGACAGATGGGTAAACTACAGCCTGGGGGGCGGGGGAGGGGTCTGGATTGACGACGACTAAGCAGACAACAGGATGAGACAGGAAATCAAAACCAATGAGGAAAGCAGACACACCGTCAGAGAACTCCAACAGCAAGGAAAACATACAGAACTGTTCCTTAACAAATACTCGGAAAGAAGTCAAGCATGAGACCACAGAGAAATCGTCAAAGAATTTTAAATATCAACTAATTAGCCAATGATACAAATTATAAAAACAGTGTGTCAAAAATCACAAAATGGACTAGTTACCACTTCACATGCCGCTTCACAGGCCGCTAAAATGATTTTATATCATCACAAAAGACACATACAGGAATCTTCACTGCAGCCCGCTATGGACTGAGTCATCCCAAATTCATAGACTGAATCCCCAACCCTCAGTATGCAGGCGTTTGGAAGTGAGGTCTATGGGAGGTGATCCATTTAGACGAAGTCATGAGGATGGGCTCACGGGGGGATTAACGTCCTCGCAAGAAAGGGAAGAGACCAGGGCCTTCCCTGGTGGACTGGCGGCTAAGACTCTGCGCTCTCAGTGCGGGGGGCTCAGGTTCGCTCCCTGGCTGGGGAACCAGATGCCATAACAAAGAGTCCGCCTGCCACACTAAAAACAATCCTGCCTGCCACGATGAACACAGACAATCCCGCGTGCCGTGACCAAGACCTGCTGCAGCCAAATAAATTAATTTAAAAAAAAGAAAAAGAGGGACAGACCAGAACTTTCTCTCCACCGAATGCAGACACAGCAAGGAGGCTGCTGCGCCACCAGGTCACTCCAGCCGTGTCCGAATCTTTGCGACCCCTGATTTAGCAGGTGGAGCCCAAGGATGGCTTACAAACCCCCAGGTCAGGTTGATGTTTTTGGTCCGAAGGCCACACCTCCCGTAGCACTGAGCTAGGCCACCAGTGTCCATGGGAACATGAGAATTCCCAGGAACAGCCTCAATGGGCTGTGCACACCCCACCCCACCCCCACGGCCTCCTTCCTGCAGCTGGGGCTGGGGTGACAGGTTTACTGAGCAATGGCAACCTTCCACCGTCTATCAAACGCCGTGCAGGCACGTCGGCCAACATGCCAGAGCCAGTCTGCCACCTGCCCACAAGCTCCTCCCCAAGCTAGGAGCCTGACAACCTCCCAGATACGCAGGGCTCTGGGTTCCCTGCTCTCCGGGCCCCGCCCTTCCAGCCCATCTCATCTCGCATCATCCCAGCCTCTCTGCTTGTTGTACACCAGGAGTGCTCCACTCTGCTCTCTGAGCTCCTCCACACCCACACAGCTCAGCTCAAACGCTATTCCTCCAGGAAGTCTTCTACGATGGTCCACCAGCATAAGTCCCTCCTCCAGAAGTCGTGGGCACTGTTCATGCTTGGCAGTCAGCAGGGACCAGCCTTCCAGCCTTCCAGCTGGCTGCTGAGGCAGAGGCTGCTGGCTCAACGTCAGCCTTTTGAGAGCAGGGAGATCCAGGCAGCACCATCTCTCCGAAGAGTACCAGGTGCCTAGCTCACTGCTGATTTGTTGTTCAGTCGCTCAGTCGTGTCCGACTCTTTGCAAACCCATGGACTGCAGCTCGCCAGGCCTCCCTGTTCTTCACCATCTCCTGGAGCTTGCTCAAACTCATGTCCATTGAGTCAGTGATGCCATCCAGCCATCTCCTCCTCTGTCGTCCCCTTCTCCTCCTGCCCTCAATCTTTCCCAGCATCAGGGTCTTTTCCAATGAGTCATGCATGCCCAAGGTCACACAGCTCATTAACACAGAAGCCAGAGTTCAAACCCAGGCAGTGGCTCCAGAGTGCAGACTCTTCACCACCACTCAAATGTCAGGCTCAGGACTTTCCTGGTGGTCCAAGGGCTAAGACTCCACACTTTCAAGGCAGGAGCTGCAGTTCAATCCCTGATCCGGGAGCTAAAACCC
Organism: Neotragus moschatus; assembly: GCA_006410615.1. NCBI lineage: Eukaryota > Metazoa > Chordata > Mammalia > Artiodactyla > Bovidae > Neotragus > Neotragus moschatus. Next base: position 10,214 of record SJYA01008953.1, read on the forward strand.
CCACAAGCTGTGCGATGTGGCCGAAAAAGCAACAGCAACAAAACCTGTCGGGCTCATTTCTGAATCTGGACTCCAGCCCCGCTGAGGGTACTCGGCAGGCCTGCCTGGGGCCACCCCTGCTGTAACATCCCTCTGCTTCTGCCCCAGTGCTTCCAGATCACGGTGGGCAGCTGCTTCTCTAGGCGTCTATCTTAGAACTTCTCTCCCACTCCAGGGACAAGCGAAGTCTCCCACCACGTGGCTCTCATCCCGCAGCTGCTGCGGTGGGAGGGCCTCTCTTCATTGACATTCATACTTAATCCAGGGCTCAGATGGTAAATAATCCACCTGCCATGCAGGAGACTCGAGTTCGTTCCTGGGTCGGGAAGATCCCCTGGAGGAGGGCATGGCAACCCACTCCAGTATTTTTGCCTACAGAATCCCATGGACGAAGAAGCCTGGGGGGCTACAGTCCATGGGGTTGCAAAGAGTTGGACATGACTGAGTGGCTAACACTATATACTTAATCTCTCACTTCCTGTGTGTACCTGAAGACCTCGAAGACGACATCATCACTGGAGACCAGGAAGCTCGCCTTCTCACATCTTCCACGGGACTGGCACACACTTCGTGGACAAGCTTATGGGAAGACAGTCAACAGATTGCTTTTCAAGTTCACAGGATGAAAGCTGTACTAAGAGACCCATCAGATGGATCAGTGGAGTGCCCGTTACACACTCTCCAGACTCGCCTCCTTCCAGGAAGCCCATGGAGGAGACACGCGCTCACAGTGCCCTGGATCAGACCCTGGCATGGTCCCTGAACCACTGGCATGTGTGACCTTGGAGCACTCCTTTAACCTCCCTCCCTGGGTCTCCCTTTCCTTATTAGCAAAACACAAGCGGCAACTATAAGCCTGGACATTCAACCCGGCCGCCCTGGCTCTGCCCCGGCTCGTTGTGAGACCCTGGTCCTCAGCTTCCTCTTCTGAATAAATGAGGTTAACAGTCCCCAGCTCACAGAGTCGCTGAGCTGTTCAAATCCCCAGAAGCAGGCCCATCGTGGCTGTTGGCTGCTCTCACGGTAAGGACGCAAAGAGATGGTAGACGGCCCAGCACGGTGAGTGACCCCGGGTAGAGAGGGTAGATTCATATCATCGTTTCCCTCCACGACCTTATTTACAGCTGGCACACTGCCAACACGCAACCACGTGATTCGAAGGAGACAGGGCTGGCTCTGTCTGATAAAGGGGGAAAACGTAGGTGCTGGATATAACACAGCACCGATTCTAGGTGGACGTTGGCACAGACACACCTATTGGGCCATCTGCCCGACCACTCCTTTCCTGAAAACCAGCTTCCCTGCCTGTGATGCCTCAGGGCCGTGATGGCTCTCAGCGCCAGGCCCACGTGCGGCGTGACTGTGGACACGGGTACCCCCACAGGCCCGTGGTTGGCGACTGACCCCAGGCAGCACCAGGATCGAGACTTAAAAAGAGACAGAAAGAGAGACGCTGTCCAGCGATTCTCTAGGAAGCTGGCCTGAAACCGATGAGGCTGGCCACCTGGAGCGCCACCATGAGGACTGTGGGGATGGGGGAACCCAGAGATGAGGATGAGGAGGAGGAGAAGGAAGGAAGAGGCCACAGGCAGGGAGGAGCCGAGGAAGGGGGCGGGCAGAGTCCCTGCTGATTGAAACCCTCCCCAGTCCCTCAAGGGTCATGAAGTTACCCAGAGTTCCGATGATTAAACCCCCTCTGAAAAAAAAATTTTTTACCTGAAGTATTTACTACAGATCTACAATGCTGTGTTAGTTTCTGGTGTATAGCAAAGTGATTCGGAATACACAGATATAAGGACATATAGATGTTCTTTTTCATTCTTTTCCCTCTTGGTTTATTATGAGATACTGAACACGGCCCCTCCCTGAGTTACACAGTAAGATGCTATTGCTCATAAATCCCTTTCTGGACCGCCTCTGCAAACAGGTTTTTGTCACCTGCAACAGACAGACTCGCGGCGCTCAGTCTCAGGGCACCAAGGTCCTCGGCCACCAGGCTCGGCTCCTCCCTCTACCCCACTCCCACCACTTACGCAGCTCCACCCCACACCACTCTGCCGGGAAAAAATCCGATGAGCCTAAAACACTGCTGGCAGCTGGTCGTGCGTGCGTGTGTGCCCAGTTGCTCAGTTGTGTCTGGCTCTTTGAGACCCCATGGACTGTAGCCCGCCAGGCTCCTCTGTCCACGGGGATTCTCCAGGCAAGAACACTGGAGTGGGTTGCCATGCCCTCCTCCAGGGGATCTTCCCGACCCAGAGATCGAACCCGAGTCTCTTATGTCTCCTGCATTGGCAGGTGGGTTCTTCACCACAAGCGCCACCTGGGAAAGGCCTAGAAATAAGTCAACCATCCTCAAATCTAATTTTAAAACGTAGCAAAATAGAGTAGAGAATAATTTTAGGAAATTTCTGTGAAAATAAGAGCNAGATCGAACCCGAGTCTCTTATGTCTCCTGCATTGGCAGGTGGGTTCTTCACCACAAGCGCCACCTGGGAAAGGCCTAGAAATAAGTCAACCATCCTCAAATCTAATTTTAAAACGTAGCAAAATAGAGTAGAGAATAATTTTAGGAAATTTCTGTGAAAATAAGAGCAGAGGAGGGTTTTTGGTTTGGTCCATTAGAAAGGCTCTGACGTGGGTCATGATTTCTGCCAAGTTCATCGCGGGCAGAAGAAACTGGAAAAGGCACTGCTCACCATCCACACCAGATAATCTCCTGCAGTGCCCACTGCCAGTGGGCAAAAAGTCACTACTTTTCATAGTGACTCACTATCAGTAAAAGCACTATTGTTAAAATAAAAGGGAGGGACTTCTCTGGTGTTACGGTGGTTATAACTCTGCGCTTCCAGTGCAGAGGGCATGAGTTCAATCCCTGCTTGGTGAGCTAAGATCCTGTGTGCGGCATAGCTTGGCCGAAACAAAACGGAAATAAATTACCCACCAAGTAAGCTGTAGAATACAGCAGAAATAACTAGTCCTGCAGACGGGGTTCTCAACCTGCCACTGGCTAGTTGTGTGCTTTGAACCTGTAATCTCACCCTGACTTAGTTTCCAATCTGTAAAAGGGGCTGTAAGAAATAGAAATAAGATCACTGTCCACCTCTCAAAGTTGGTGGAAGATTCAAACAGGCTGACATGGTGCACAATACGCCTTACAGCAGACCCTGGGGATAGCGGGGGAAAAAAAAAGAAAAGAGAGAAAAAGAAGCACCCGTGAGATGCAGACACTTTGTGGGAGTAGAGACTACCTAGTAAGCCAGCGCTGCATCCAAGTCCTGGCTTCTAGCCCAGCTCTGCTGCTGTGGGGCTTGCTGAGAGACAGAGCTCAACCAACTTCAAAAGTAACGGAACTGCTTCTCACAAGGCATCACGGAGAACGTTCCTAAGGGAACAGCAGCAAGGGCATTTTAAAGATCCCTCCTGGAGATACCTTTTCTTTCCTGTATTCTTCCCAACAATAATTCTGGCAACAAGTCTGGTCAATGCTTCCCCGCAAATAACAATACGAGAGTAAACTTGTCAGTTGCTGAGCCGTGCCCCACTCTTTGCAACCCCGTGGGCGGTAGCCTGCCAGGCTCCTCGGTCCATGGACTTCTCCAGGCAAGAATGCTAGAGTGAGTTGCCATTCCCTTCTCCAAGAGATCTTCCCCACTCAGGGACTGAACCTCGTCTCCCGCATCGTGGGCGGATTCGTGACCGTCTGAGCCACCAGAGAAGCCCTAAATAACAACAGGATGGAGGGTTTTTCTCTCTGCCTCTCAGGCATGGTTTTAAACATCGGCTTTACACGCATCTTCTCATTTAAGTCTCACAGACAAAAGCTGTAGAGTCGCACTACCTTTATGAGAACAGAGGCTCCGAAAATTATTAGCCCGATAGGCAACAGGCAGGACCTAGGACTTAAACCGAATCCTCTGGACGTAAATGACACCTGCCTCAGTTTGCCCCATCACCTTCTCACATTAGTTCATCATTGCCACCCTCTAGACCAAGGCAGGACCCTCACTCTCCCTGTGAGCTACCCTACCAGCTGCAGTCGGATTCTCTTCCCAAAACCCAAGTCCACTTCAAGGCTCGTTCACAGCACCCGCCGTGCAGCAAAGAAGGCTCGGCTTTCGACAACACTTGCCACGTGAGCGTAACCTGGGCTTACGCTGCTGCAGCTTCCTGCCCCCCCCGGAGCTCCCCGGGCTACCAATCAGGGTCCTCCCGCTCTCGCTCCCCTACCTTGGCCGACTTACCACGTGAACGCACACCTCATGGCCCACCATGAACCGCTGTCCCCTCCGCTCTCTGGACACGCTGTTTTCTCTGCCGGGCACGTTCTTTCCCCATCTCCCCAGCCCCCCACCGTCACATACACATCCTGCCATCAACATCCTTTCTAGGTTAATAAACAGACTAACAATTCCTCCCTACCGTGACTCATCACTCGCTTCTTAGTGAGCCAAGCCCAGGACACTCCATCTCTCCTGCAGCTTCAGATCAGGGCAGACTTCACGAAATCCCCAGACCAGGCTCTAGAGCACATTCTGCCGAGCTGTATGTTCACCTGCCTCTCTTCCTGGTCTAATCTAAGCTAAACCCTTCTATGCAGGAACAGGCCTGTGTCTCAAGCCCCACCTGAACAGGATCTCTCCATCTTGTATTTGCCAGGATACAGCCTGTGCTTCTCTTTGCTGCTGTTCAGTCGCTCATTCGCATCCAACTCTCTGCGACCCCATGGACTGCAGCATGCCAAGTTTTCCAGTCCTCCACCATCTTCTGGAGTTCGCTCAAACTCATGTCCATTGAGTCGGTGATGCCATCCAACCATCTCCTCCTCCATCGTCCCCTTCTCCTCCTGCCTTCAGTCTTCCCCAGCATCAGGTTCTTTTCCAATGAGTTGGTTCTTCCCATCAGGTGGCCAAAGTATTGGAGCTTCAGCTTCAGCACCAGTCCTTCCAATGAAGATGCAGGGTTGATTTTCTTTAGGATTGACTGGTTTCACCTCCTTACAGTCTAAGTGACTCTCAAGAGTCTTCTCCAACACCATATATTGAAAGCATCGATTGTTTGGTGCTCAGCCTTCTTTATGGTACAACTCTCACATCCATACATGATTACTGGAAAAACCACAGCCTTGAGTATATGGACTTTTGTTGGCATAATAATGTGCTTCTCTTTCACTTCACTTCAGTCACTCAGTCGTGTCCAACTCTTTACGACCCCATGAATCGCAGCAGGCCAGGCCTCCCTGTCTATCACCAACTCCCAGAGTTCACCCAAGCTCATGCGCATAGAGTCAGTGCTGCCATCCAGACATCTCATCCTCTGTCATCCCCTTCTCCTCCTGCCCTCAATCGCTTCCAGCATCAGGGTCTTTTCCAATGAGTCAGCTCTTCGCATGAGGTAGCCAAAGTATTGGAGTTTCAGC
>SJYA01008954.1:0-15249 GCA_006410615.1 Neotragus moschatus
TAAACATCCTATTTCCAGCCTCGTGAATGGGAGAGTCTTCAGAGACGAACATGAATGGAGAGCTTTCTGGATCATGGGGCATTTGTAACCACCTTTCCCTGGTAATTGCCGAATGCTTGTTACTGCGACTGGATCTCCCCCAGAAAGTCCTGTTTCCCCCTATCCTCGCTACCAGCTGGAATCATCCTCCTTTTTCTGAGGTCTTGCTTTTAGGTAGTTTCAATATCTCTTTGCCTGTTTCTTGGCCATTCACTTTTGCCTCTGTAGGAATTGTCTGCCACATTCTCTGCCAATATTTTCATTAGTTCTTTGAGTTCCCTTGGCTTTTTCCTTGTGGATATTCAGAGGAACCTGGAGGCTCAGATGGTAAAGAATCTGCCTGCAATGCAGGAGACCCAAGTTCAATCCCTGAGTCAGGAAGATCCCCTGGAGAAGGGAATGGCTATCCACTCTAGCATTCTTGCCTGGAGAAGTCCATGGACAGAGGAGCCTGACAGGCTACAGTCTATGGGGTCACAAAGACTCGGACATGACTGAGCAACTCAGATTTTCACTTATAGAGGAAACTTGTACTCAACTTACAATTCCAGGGTCAGTTTTAGATACTATAAATAAATATTCTCAGTGTTTTAACTGTCTTCATTCCTCGACTCAGGCATCATTTTTGAATGAAAATATAACATTAGTGTCCTCTCAGTCTCTCACTCTTTATCTGGAGATTTGAGCTTTTCAGATGTTGATTAAGGCTCCATCTGTTTCAAAAGATGACAAAGGTAGTTCCACCATCTCCCCCAGTTACGCAGTTTACATTTAGTGTTTGTTTTTTTTTTTTTAATCTGTGTTTTATTTACTTGTGAACTTGAAACAAAGTAGACTCCAGCTGTGCTTTCAGTTCAGTTGTGTCTGACTGTTTGCAACCCCATGGACTGCAGCACACCAGGCCTCCCTGTTCATCACCAACCCCCAGAGCTTGCTCAAACCCGTGTCCATTGAGTCAGTGATGCCATCCAACCATCTCACCCTCTGTCCTCCCCTTTTCCTCCTGCCCTCAATCTTTCCCAGCATCAGGGCCTTTTCCAGTGAGTCAGTTCTTTGCATCAGGTGGCCAATGGAGCTTCAGCTTCTGNCGTGTCCATTGAGTCAGTGATGCCATCCAACCATCTCACCCTCTGTCCTCCCCTTTTCCTCCTGCCCTCAATCTTTCCCAGCATCAGGGCCTTTTCCAGTGAGTCAGTTCTTTGCATCAGGTGGCCAATGGAGCTTCAGCTTCTGCATCAGTCCTTCCAATGAATATTCAGGACTGATCTCCTTTAGGATGGACTAGTTGGATCTCCTTGCAGTCCAAGGGACTCTCAAGAGTCTACTCCAACACCACAGTTCAAAAGCATTAATTCTTCGGCACTCAGCTTTCTTTATAGTCCAACTTTCACACCCATACATGACCACTGGAAAAGCAATAGCTTTGGCTAGATGAAACTTTGTCTGCAAAGCGATATCTCTGCTTTTTAATATCTTGTCGAGGTTAGTCATAGCTTTCCTTCCAAGGAGTAAGTGTCTTTTAGTTTCTTGGCTGCAGTCATCATATGCAGTGATTTTGGAGCCCTCCAAAATAAAGTCTGTCACTGTTTCCATTGTTTCCCCACCTATTTCCCATGAAGTGACAGGACCGGATGCCATGATCTTCATGTTTTGAATGTGGAGTTTTAAGGCAACTTTTTCACTCTCCTCTTTCACTTTCATCAAGAGACTTTTTAGTTCCTCTTCACTTTAAGGATGGTGTCATCTGCATATCTGAGGTTATTAATATTTCTCCCAGCAATCTTGATTCCAGCTTGTGCTTCTTCCAGCCCCATATACTCATGATTACTCTGCATATAAGTTAAGTAAGCAGGGTGACAATATACAGCCTTGACCTACTCCTTTTCCTATTTGGAACCAGTCTGTTGATCCATGTCCAGTTCTAACCGTTGCCTCCTGACCTGCATACAGGTTTCTCAAGAGGCAGGTCAGGTGGTCTGGTATTCCCACCTCTTTCGGAATTTTCCACAGATTGTTGTGGTCTACACAGTCAAAGGGTTTAATGTAGTTAATGAACCAGAAGTAGACGATTTTATGGAATTCTATTGCTTTTTCTATGATCCAGGGAATGCTGGCAATTTGATCTCTGGTACCTCTGCCTTTTACGAATCCAGCTTAAACATCTAGAATTCCTTGGTTCATGTACTATTGAAGCCTCATTTGGAGAATTTTGAGCATTATTTTTCTAGCTTGTGAGATGAGTGCAATGATGTGGTAGTTTGAACATTCTTTGGCATTGCCTTTCTTTGAGATTAGAATAAAAACTGACCTTTTCCAGTCTTGTGGCCATTGCTGAGCTTTCCAAACTTGCTTATATATTGAGCTCAGCCCTTTCACAGCATCATCTTTTATGATTTGAAATAGCTCAACTGGAATTCCATCACTTCATGGACTTCCGTGGTGGCTCAGATGGTAAAGTGTCTGCCTACAATGTGGAAGACCTGGGTTCAATCCCTGGGTTGGGAAGATCTCCTGGAGAAGGAAATGGCAACTCACTCCAGTATTTTTGCCTGGAAAATCCCATGGACAGAGGAGCCTGGTAGGCTACAGTCTATGGGGTCGCAAAGAGTCAGACACGACTGAGTGACCTCACTTTCTTTCTTTCTTTCAGCTGGAATTCCATGAACCTCCACTAGCTTTGTTCGTAGTGATGCTTCCTAAGCCCAACTGACTTCGCATTTCGGGATGTCTGGCTCTAGGTGAGTGATCACACCAGCATGGTTATCTGGGTCATGAAGATCTTTTTTTGTACACTTCTTCTCTGTATTCTTGCCACCTTTTGTCAATATCTTCTTCCTGTGTTAGATCCACACCGTTTCTGTCCTTTATTGAGCCCATCTTTGCATGAAATGTTCCCTTGGTATCTCTAATTTTCTTGAGGAGATTTCTAGTCTTTCCCATTCTTTTGTTTTCATCTATTTCTTTGCATTGATCACTGAGAAAGGCTTTCTTATCTCTCATTGCTGTTCTTTGGAGCTCTGAGTTCAGATGGATATGTTTCCTTTTCTCCTTTGCCTTTCACTTCTCTTTTTTTCTCAGTTATTTGTGAGGCTTCCTTGGTGGCTCAGAGGGTAAAGTGTCTGCCTAGAATGTGGGAGACCCAGGTTCAATCCCTGGGTTGGGAAGATCCCCTGGAGAAGGAAATGGCAATCCACTCCAGTACTCTTGCCTGGAGAATCCCATGGAGGGAGATGCCTGGTAGGCTACAGCCCATGGGGTCACAAAGAGTCGGACATGACTGAGCGACTTCATTTTCACTTTCCTCAGACGGTCATTTCGCCTTTTTGAATTTCTTCTTCCTGGGGATGGTTTTGATCCCTCCCTCCTGTACAAAGTCACGACCCTCTGTCCATAGTTCTTCAGGCACTCTATCAGATCTAATCCACTGAATCTATTTGTCATTTCCACTGTGTAATTTTAAGGGATTTGATTTAGGTCGTATATAAATGGTCCAGTGGTTTTCCCTACTTTCTTCAATTCAAGCCTGAATTTTGCAATAAGGAGTTTCTGAGCCACAGTCAGCTCCCAGTCTTGTTTTTGCTAACTATGTAGAGCTTCTCCATCTTTGGCGGCAAAGAATATAATCAATCTGATTTCAGTGTTGACCATCTGGTGATGTCCATGTGTAGTCTTCTCATGTGTTGTTGGAAGAGGGTGTTTGCTATAACCAGTGCGTTCTCTTGGCAGAACTCTGTTAGACTTTGCCCTGATTCATTTTGTACTCCAAGGCCAAACTTGCCTATTACTCCAGGTGTCTCTTGATTTCCTAGTTTTGCATTTCAGTCCCCTATAATGAAAAGGACATCTTTTTTGTCTGTGTGTCAGTTCTAGAAAGTCTTGTAGGTCTTCCTAGAACCATCCAACTCCAGCTTCTTCAGCATTAGTTGTTGGGATATAGACTTGGATTTCTGTGATACTGAATAGTTGCCTTGGTGATGAAGAGATCATTCTGTCATTTGGAGACTGCACCCAAGTACCGCATTTTGGAATTTTTTGCTGACTATGAGGGCTACTCCACTTACTCTATGGGGTTCCTGCACACAGTGGTAGATGCCCGGGTCATCTGAGTTAAATTCTCACATTCTGGTCCATTTTAGTTCCCTGATTCCTAGAATGTCGACGTTCACTCTTACCACCTCCTGTTGACCACTTCCAGTTTACCCTGATTCATGGTCCTGACATTCCAGGTTCCTGTGCAGGATTGCCCTGTACAGCTGTACCTTACTCCATACTATTTCTTTTCAAATGTAATCTGTAAGACAACCCATCCTTTCCTCATGGGTGGCGTGATCGTGGACACATGCGTGCGTTTGTGAGCACTGTGTCATTGTGGTGGAAGAGCCCCCAGGCACACAAAGTGGCAGAATTTACAGCATCGTCACCTCCCTGTGTCACGTCCACCCCACGCTGTGTTTGACCTCCAGCATGCTCTTCGCCCATCTCCGTGTTCAAGCCATGGGCACCGTGCTGCTGGTGACTGTCTTTGACACAGCATCACACGGTGAGCTGTGTGTTCTGCTGTGGAAGTCAGGACCTCGAGGACTTTGTGATGGGTTGGGGACACGATCACTGCATGATGCTGTATAAAATCAGAATGTGAGGGCTACGGAACTGTGTATCAGGAGATCCTAGTACTCGTGACTTTAAATTAAGGATCTTGTTGGTATTCAGCTGCTAAGTCGTGTCCCACTCTTTGCAGCTGCAGCGCACCAGGCTCCCTGTCCTTCACTGTCTCCCAGCGGTTCTCAAACTCATGTCCGTTGAGTCAGTGATGCCATCCAACCATCTCATCCTCTGGCGCCCACTTCTCCTCCTGCCTTCAATCCTTCCCAGCATCAGGGTCTTTCCCAATGAGTCAGTTCTTCACATATGGTGGCCAAAGTACTGGCGTTCCAGCTTCAGCATCAGTCCTTCCAATGATTATTCAGGACTGATTTCCTTTAGGATGGACTGGTTGGATCTCTTTGCAGTCCAAGGGACTCTCAAGAATGTTCTCTACCATCACAATTAGAAAGCATCAGTTCTTCTGTGCTCAGTCTTCTTTATGGTCCAACTCTCACATCTGTACATGACTTCTAGAAATACCATAGCTTTGACTATACAGACTTTTGTTGGCAAAGGGATATCTTTTCTTTTTAACATGCCATCTAGGTTAGTCATAGCTATTCTTCCAAGGAGCAAGTGTCTTTTAATTTCATAGCTGCAGTCATCATCTGCAGTGATTTTGAAGCCCAAGAAAATAAAACTGCCATTGTTTCCACTTTTTCCCCATCTATTTGCTGTGCAGTCATGGGACTGGATGCCATGATCTTTGTTTTTTGAATGCTGAGTTTTAGGTCAGCTTTTTCCACTCTCCTCTTTCACTTTCATCAAGAGGCTCTTTAGTTCTTCTTTGCTTTCTGCCATAAGGGTGGTGTTGTCTGCATATCTGAGGTTATAGATATTTCTCCTGGCAATCTTGATTCCAGCTTGTGTTTCATCCAGTCCAGCATTTCTCATGATGCACTCTGCATATAAGTTAAATAAGCAGGGTGCCAATATACAGCCTTGATGTATTCCTTTCCCAGTTTTGAACCAGTCCATTTTTTCATGTCTGGATACAGACAATAAAGTTTAGGAAAATACAGAGTTTTAGTCATTAAACATATTTTTTAAATGTTTTCAGTTCTTACATTTTTCTTCAGTGCCTGAATATAATGTTTCAGGGAAAGGACTGATACTATTAATAATTTAAGAAATGCTTAGATGGTCTCTGATGGCTAAAGTTAAAATGGCAGACAATATCAAGTGCTGTCAAGGATGTGGAACAAATAGAACTCTCACGCAGTGCTGGTGCCAGTATAAGTTGGCACACGTATTTTGAGCCCTTTAGAGCTATGCACTAACCACACAGACACTCTGTGAGCCAGAAAGTATATTTTTAGAAAAACACTCAAAAGCAAAGAGACATGAAGCTGTGTCTTCACGATATCCCCCAAAGCTAGCAACCCCAAGCCCCATGAGCAGGAGTGTGGATCAAAAACCTATGGTTCTTCCACGCAATGGGCACCGCACGGAACAATGGAGGTGAGGCTCACAAGCACACAGACAGGAGAGTCCAGACACGAGGAACGTGCTTTAGGAAGCGGTCGTTGCCGTTCCTGCTGTTTGGTTGCTCAGCCGTGTCACACTCTTCTGTGACCTCATGGACTGTACTCCATCCGTGGACTTTTCAGGCAAGAATACAGGGGTAGGTTGCCAGGGGATCTTCCATATCCAGGGATCGAATCTGAGTCTCCTGTGTTGGCAGGTGGATTATTTACTGCCAGACCACCAAGGAAGCCCAGAGAGAGAGAGAGAAAGTACAGGTCAGGACAAAACAGTTCCGTGTTTGAAGTCAGGGTCATTGTTACTGTGGGTGACCGGAATCACGCGTGGGGAGTCTGTGAGGGGCTGACTGTGTTCCTGCATAACCAGAACCAAGCCTGCTGCTGCTGCTGCTGCTGCTGTGTCACTCAGGATGGCAAAAACAAAGTGCTTAACAAACGTTCTCTAGATAAGGGATAGATGGGTGTGTGGATGGATGGATGGTGGACAGATGACTTGACTTTGTTGCTCAAAACTGTGGCTTTCTGTCGCTCTGATTTATCCTCTCTGCCTTCACCATCTACCACTGAGATAATATCAGGATTTTCATCTCTCTGGAGCTTTACTGAAATAACTGTATTACAGTCAAATCCAATCTGATACAGCCATGCTCCCAACATTTGCACCAGCCTGGAGTCTGGAACAAGTTCCTAAAATAACTTCAGTAAAAGTCATCTCCTCTGTGCTTGAGGTTTTACTGTTTAACTATGTCTTCCGCTGTTATGCAAAACATGCCAGGACAGATCACCGAACAACTGAGTCACCAAGGAAGGAAACGCAGAAGACAATAGTTTTTTTTTTTTTTTTTTTTTATAATGGAATGCAAAAATGTAGCAAAAGATGAGCTACACGACCAATCGGTGTTAGCTCGTACTCACCAAGACAGAGACACTGTTGCTTAAAAGTGCTCAGTGAGGAAAAGCCAGTGTGATTGTGGGCGATCACGGAAGGCTGCCTGGAGAAACTGGCACGAGCCAGGTCTGTATGCTCAGGGGCAGATTGCTTCCTCAGGGAGGCGGGGGGTTGTGTTTAAGTGGGATGGTGAAAGGGCAGCATTAAAGCAGACAGACGAGGGTGGTGGCTGGGGCGTGAGTCATCCGCTTTGGGAGGACCACATCCGGGAGTTGGCAGCCGTGGAGGTGGGGGACAGGGCTGAGGATGCCAGCTGTTTTTCTCCTAAGAAGCACCTGTGTGGAAAAATAAAGGAAATCAAGGGAAGTCCTGGACAAGGAAACGGCAATCCGCTCCAGTATTCTTGGTGGGAAAATCACACAGACGGAGGAGCCCGGTGGCAACACCCCATGGGGGTGTAGGGAGCTGGACGTGGCTGAGCGAGTAACACACGAGGGGAGCGGAGCACAGGGTGATGGAGCTGGAAAGCCCTTACACTGGCCTTGCTGCCATGTTACGGGGTGGGGGGGGAACTGAAGTTTGGTGTTTGAGGGAGTTTGCCCCACTTCCGTGGTAAATGGCTGCAGGGCTTGCATTCTAACCCAGGCATCCTGCCCCAGGCGTGTTGCTGCCTGTATGCTGAAGAGGGGAGACTTTCTGAGCTTTCACACTGTGAAAGTGGGTTGTCTTTCATACAAGACGGGGGAGGCTGTCTTCACTGCACTCNGGTAAATGGCTGCAGGGCTTGCATTCTAACCCAGGCATCCTGCCCCAGGCGTGTTGCTGCCTGTATGCTGAAGAGGGGAGACTTTCTGAGCTTTCACACTGTGAAAGTGGGTTGTCTTTCATACAAGACGGGGGAGGCTGTCTTCACTGCACTCTGCCTAGTCCACTGCCTTCTGTCTAGAAGCTTAGGTCTCCCTTGTAGATTTCAGGAGTTAACGAGAAAGGGGAGCAATCCTGCCGTTCACCTTGGAGTCGAGAGTGACCCAACTGCTTCTGGTACAGATGCTCTTCCCTGGGCATGTTCCTACAGACATGGGGATACTCCTGGGAGGCTGGCCGGCCAATGGCATCGGGGTTGGAGGGGACACAGAACCGGAGTCAGGGCGCCTTGGTCCTCTGCCTGTGTGACCCCCACCTTGTCCCTTCCACTCTCCATTGCTTTTGCCTCCAGACGAAGCCTCAGACAGCCTGACACTCATCTCTTTGCTTGCCTTGTCGGCTCATCTTTGGGTCTTTAGAATCCCCTCCATCGCTCATTTGCAGACATCCAGAGTCAGCTGGAACTTTTTGAGTGATATCCTTGGAGCCTGGCAGAGAAGGAGACATGTCAGATGGAAAACAGGCAATTAAGTTCCAAGACAACTTCAATGATTTGTGTTTTAAACTTTCGATTTATCTACACCTCAATTTGAGTTCATTTCCACGGACTCCAACAATTGCCTAATACAAAGCCGCTGAAGAAAAGCCTTCGGGAGCCTGAGATGGAAACAGATGGTCAGTGCGAGCGAGGAGAGCCTCCATTTGTTCCATCCAATTGTTCCCAACAATGGCAAAAAGTCATTAAAAACCCACTTAAGAATCTAGCTTTGTATTGATCAACGGCAGGGTTATGGGGGATGTTGAACTTTGTGAGCGTAAGAACTCAAGACGAACCAAGCGATTTTTTTCCTGATGGATTATTAGGAAAAGCACTGCCATAATATAATTTTCCGGACAGTTGGATCAATGATGTCAACTCTTACCCCAAGTTTTGAATGATGACTCGGATCTGGAAGTCTGGATTAATGGATGGGGGCACGCAGTCACACCCCCTCTAATGGATCACATGGGAACACTTGAAGTGACCCAAAGCAAATTATTTACCGTACAATTCCTGAACACAAAAGCCACAGTCCACCTTCCCTGACTTCGAATTTCGCTTTTATTAAGAGTCAGTGCAGCATCAGAAATTTGTTTTGCGCAGTGAAAGGCAGCCTACTGAGGTCATCTGGGAAATGCTTTTCTGTCCAAGGATCTGGCAGCGAAGGAGAGACCTGGAGGAAGCTGGGTGATGTTGGCGCATCAGAAGGCTCCCCACGGACGGGGCTAGCCTGATGCAGGGTTTCGTCTGCCCCCTCTTGTGTCCAGCCCCAAGGGCACGTCCCTCTGCTCTGACTTCGCCCCCTGCCCTGGTGCCCAGCTCATCTTCTTGCCTAGGGGGCTTGCCCTCCCAGCCTCCCCGACACCAGTGACAGAAAGCCTTCTGCCACAGAAGCCGGACCTTCACCTCTGCCCACATCCCTTTCAGGACCCTCTGCTTCTAACGCTGGCCTGGTTCCTGGTTGGTGCTCGAGGTATACTGATCAGTCACATGAACAGATCCGCATTTTCTAAAGGCCAGAGTGTGAGCTCCTTGGCAGGGCAGCCTGTGAGCTCTCCCGGCTGCTGCCCTCCACATTTCCTGGGTCCTCCCCGCCGACAGTCTCTCTCTGATGAACCACATACTCTCCCACCCCCGCCCCAGGTCCCCAACTGCACTCACCCTTCGTCTCAGAGCAGGAGGCGTGGACCCCAGTGCGCTTTGAGGACACCCTGGGAAGAGACCCTTGCATGAGGTCAAGTGCACCAGTGGCATCTTGCCATGCCGTTTTACCCCCAAGTGTTTCAAAAAAGCCTGAAGGCTGCTTCTGACAGCGTGAAGGAGCAACCGAATCTGATATAGCGTGTCTGGGGCTCTTGGCACACACTGAGGGTCTGACGGCTTGAGATCCGCTCCTGGGTTTACATACGTGACCCTTTCCAGCCTTAAACTCAGCGCCTGCCCCCATAGACTCCCAAATATGCTTCCTCCCTCTGTCCACCTGCCCCCAACTCCAGCGGGGGGCTGGTGTAGTGGGGTCCAAACCTGCTTCCTGACTCAGATGAACAGGCAAGCGTACACCTCTCTCCATGTCTGCTCCAGCTCACCTGGCTCCTGCCCCGACTTTCCAGCAGTTAGGAAATGAGACCAAGGTTAACGAGGAGGGGGCGAGCTTGGCAAGGAGCAATAAGCATCCCTCTTGGTGTAACGACGTGTCTTTGGGTTACCTCGGTTTCTTGGGTGTTGATTCTCATTTCAAAACCCCAGTCTTCTATTAAGGTTATCTCACTGTCTTCGCTTGGGGAGGAAGGGGCAGGTGCTGTGCACGCAGCAGGTGGGCAGGGGTTCTGGATGGCACAGGGGAGGCAGGACACCGAGACTCTCTAGAGGGTGTGGGTGATAAACATGCTCTAGAGCAGGGTCCCCAACCCCCAGGATCTGACGCCCAATGGTCTGAGCTGGCGCTGAAGCAGTAACAGTAAAAATCAATTGCACAGTAAATGTGATGCGCCCGAATCATCCTGAAACCGTCCCGCCCACCAGTCTGTGGAAATGTTGTCTTCTGTAAAACCAGTCCCTGGCGCCGAGAAGGGTGAGGATGGAGGCAGGGGGTCCTGGAAGTGCTGGTGAGGCGGATGCTGTCTCCTCACGGGTCAAGGGACGTTCCCTCTCCGACAGCAACTTTGGGCTGAGATTTCTCACCACATTTCCCCCCAGTGTTGACCTTGGTTCTTGTCACCCTGCCTGCTAGAGCACCCATAGCTGTTACCACCTTGACCTGTGGTTCTGGCAAGGACAATTCAGGGGAGAAACTCTGACTTGACTTCACCAGGCCCTGACCCATCGAAGTCTGGCCGTGACCCCCATGAAAGTCCAACATGGCATCCACTCTGCAGCCTATGGGGCCACGGCGCCCGTCACTTGGCTGGTGAACACCCGGCTGGCGCACGCTTATCCTCCCTCAGTCACGTCGTTTACTTCGGTGACACCGAGTAAGTTACTTACCTGCCTGCATCCTGGTTCCCTCAGCTCCCAAGTCAGGACAGTGCAATCATCTGTCTTGCAGGCAGAGCTGACGATGAAGTGAATTGGTGCCTAGAAAACGCTGAGAGCTGCAGCACCAGACACATAGTAGTAAACGCTCTGTCAGGGCCGGTTCGAGTTACAGCTTCCCTCCCGCTGTGACTCACCGTGGGCAGGTGGCAGGGCCCCCCACCCCGCTCACCCCGGGAAGAGGAGGGAGCACAGATGGCCACACTCGCATATGGAATTAGGAGTTGACTCTGCTGCCCCCCAATCCATATTTTGACATCCTAATTCCAGCTCCTCAGGATGTAGCTTCCGTTGTGAACAGGTTGCTGGAAATATAATTTCTTAAGAGGAGGCCATCCTGGGGTAGGCAGGGCCCTAGTCCACACCGCTGGTGAAGGGGAGGGGGCCCCAGAGATTCATGCCCAGGGAGGTGCCCTGTAAAACACAGGCAGAGGGCAGGGGAGGCGGTAGAATCAAGGGGCCAACATTTGTCAGAAAACCACCCGAGGCAGGAGGCGGGCTGGATTACGTCTCTCTCACACAGGCTTAGGTGAAGCGAGCCCTGCAGACGCCCGGCCTCCAGACCCTGAAAGGGCCTGTTCCTCTTGTTTAAGAGCCTCAGTCCACTGAGGTTTGCCATGGCAGCCTTGGCAAAATCACACACGCATACGCACATACACCCTAACACACAAACACACCTACTCTCACACATGCATATACACTCACATGCACACACACACACATGCACACCCTAATCCTAACACACACATACCCCCTAACGCTAACACACATATACATACTCACACACACACCCACACACATCCTAATCCTAACACACACACACACCCTAACGCTAACACACATATACATACTCACACGCTCACACATACACACCTACTCTCACACATGCATATACACTCACACCCCCACACACCCTAATCCTAACACACACACACACACCCTAACTCTAATACACATTCACACACACACATATACACTCACATACACACACATACACACCTACTCTCACACATGCATATATATTTACGCCCCACCCCCCCACGCACATCCTAACCCTGACACAAACACATTCACACACACACACATACACACCCTAACCCTGACACACACACACCCCGTAACCCTAACACATATTCACAAACACACACATACATACTCACACGCTCACACATATATATACACACACACCCTAACACACATACACACACCTACTCTCACACATGCATATATATTTACACCCCACCCCACCCCCACACACACCCTAACCCTGACACAGACACATTCACACACACTCACTCACACACACACACATACACCCTAAGACACAAACATATACATAAACACCGTAACACGGAAACACACATGCACACCTACTCTCGCACATGCCTATACACTTACACGCACACACATACCTTAACCCTAACACACCCATCCACACACCACACACATACAGCCTAACCCTAACATGCTCAAATTCACACACACACTCGTAGTATCCTACAGGCATATACACCTACACGCACACTCACACACACGGTCATTCTGGTTCTGTTGGCGCCTGAAGCTGACTGTGGAGCTGAACGCTGGTTTTCGCCTCGTCACTTCCCAGGGCTGCCGCTCCGAGGGCAGGGAGGCCCTGCTGCTCAGGGGGAGCCCCTGCGTCTGCACCTGCAGATCCCCTCCACCTCGTTCCTTGCTTGCGCCCAGTTGGCGCCTGTCTGTGGCCTGTCCACCTCATGCTCAGCCCAGGACGGAGGGCCAGGGAGTCAGTACAGAGCCAGTCAAGCTGGACTCGGATCCCCAAGGAGCGCATCTCTCCTGCCCCTGCTCCCAGTGCCCAGGGGACTCCGTCCCAGCTCTTACTAAGGTTTGCTGGAGTCCAGTCCACGGTCCTCGCTTCCACCACACCACCAGTCTGGGGATGGCAGCCTCTGCTTCACTCAGACCTCTGCCCCCTCCACTGTCCCTGCTGGGGGACTGCTGTAGAGAAAGTGTTCAAAAGTGTCCAGTCTTTGGACTAAAATTTCTGCTGGCCATCTCACATCTTGATCAACGTACATTTTGCTTTGAAACATAATGAGCTGCTGCTCATCGAAATGATTGGCAGTTATGGGCACCTGATGGATACTTGCTACGTTTAATGGAACTGAATTTCCGAAGAGCTGCACATTTCCTCTATGAAACCCCCAATGCATTCTGACCGTGTCCAATGATAACGCTGCATCCACCTCTTGGAGTTGGTGGCCAAGGACAGACTCAGTTTGTTAAGCCAAAATAGGGGAAAAGTCTTCCCTGAGATGGAGAAGGGGATGGCTACTCCCTCCAGTCTTCGTGCCTGGGAAGCCCCATGGATAGAGGAGCCTGGCGGACTACGGTCCGTGGAGTCGCAAAGACTCAGACACGACTGAGCAGCTGAGCACTTCCCTGAGGAGCGATGAGGGTGTTTTCATCGGAACAGCACCTTGGAAAAGGATCCTGCTTAATATGGAGAATGAAATCAGCTGTGTCTCCAGTCACTCCCAAAATGTCCTCCCTGAGAGGCCTCTGATTGGTGGCGAGGTCACAGCGGTGCCTCTGCTCTTCTTGGGAGAAGCCAGGTGGCACCAAGATTAAGGACAGTGATGCCCCTGACCGGCACAGGCTCCAAGCTTAAATGAGGGTCAGCGTCAAGGCTTTGGCTTCCGTTTCTCTGAAAGTGCCTCCTACCTGGGAGAGAGCTCTTTCTGGACAGGGCTCCCTGCACGGGAGCGAAGCAATCATGTCTGTCAAGCTCACCCCTCCCCGGCCTTGGTATGAGCATCCGTCTTACGGGTGATGGTCTCAGAAGTAAATAGTACAGTGAGATGGTTAGATAGCATCACCGACTCAATGGACACATCTGTGAAAATTCAGGGAGATGGCGAAGGACAGGGAAGCCTTACGTGCTGCAGTCCATGGGGTCACGGAGAGTCAGGTATAACTGAGCAACTGAACAACACAATAGCCACAACAATGAGGCAACTTGTGGGTCCACACAGATTCCTACTGACTGGACATCGCCTGTGTGTCTGTAAGAGCAGGGTTTCCGGATGAAGTATCGGATACCTGGTTAAATATGAATTTGGGGAAAGCAAGAGATACTTGTTAGCTATAAGGTGAACGTGAAGTCACTCAGTCGTGTCCGACTCTTTGCGACCCCATGGACTGTAGCCCACCAGGCTCCTCAGTCCAGGGAATT
The DNA here is from genome assembly GCA_006410615.1 of Neotragus moschatus. NCBI lineage: Eukaryota > Metazoa > Chordata > Mammalia > Artiodactyla > Bovidae > Neotragus > Neotragus moschatus. The sequence continues at coordinate 14,211 of SJYA01008954.1, forward strand.
TTCCAGGCAAGAGTACTGGAGTGGGTTGCCATTTCCTTCTCCAGAGGATATTCCCAACCCAGGGATCGAATCCGGGTCTCCCGCACTGCAGGCAGACGCTTTAACCTCTGAGCCACCAGCCGTAAGTATAGCCCAAATATTGTCTTTGTATTTTGCTAATTATGGCAACCTTAATAGTCCTAATGTACACCATTGATTATAGCACCGACTTTGGCCAATTTGCTTTGGGCAAATGATGAGACAGGCTTCCCTGGTGGCTCAGAGGGTAAAGCGTCTTCTTGCATCGTGGGAGACCTGGATTCGATCCCTGGGCCGGGAAGATCCCCTGGAGAAGGAAATGGCAACCCACTCCAGTACTCTTGCCTGGAAAATCCCATGGACAGAGGAGCCTGATAGGCTATAGCCCATGGGATCGCAAAGAGTTGGACACGACTGAGCGACTTCACTTTTGACTTTTCTATGCACTGGGCAGGCCTGTTTTCATAAGGCCTTTAAATTTGCGAAAGGGACAGACTGTCTCTAAGTGGCCAACAGCTCTGGTAGCAGTAGGAGGAGGTTAAGGTTGCCTGCATGATCTGGTTTGTGAGTGTTCCCTGCATCCACACATCCTTCGTTCCCTCCCGCCCTCTCCTTCCCTCCCGCCCTCTCTTCTCCTCTTCTTTCTTCTCCCTTCTTTCCATCCAGCTCTCCATCTTTTATTCACTCTTGCCTACCAGCCGGGTGATAGGTGCTGCTGGAGATGCTGGATAGGTTTCTGTGCTTGTCGTGGGAAAGGGCTGTGCTCACTCTGTAATGACACAGCACAGACAATGGAAAGTAGCCTTTGAAGGAGGAAGGAAGGGGATGGGGCACAACCTTTACAAAAACACATGGCCACAGGACACGACCAAAACTGGTATGAACCAACCGGGTCCAAGACGGCAGAAGATTCAAGTTCCAGAGGCTTTTGAGCCTCATTATTAATAATACATTCAGTTCAGTTCAGTCACTCAGTCGTGTCCAACTCTTTGTGACCCCATGAATAGCAGCACGCCAGGCC